>VYZS01026220.1:39961-54515 GCA_013400695.1 Neodrepanis coruscans
GGGTTCCAAAGACCACATCTCTTCCATCAGCACTAAATCCCTTCCTGGGGCTATTGGGAAGGGGAGGGAGGGGGGCGCTCACGGTTTCTAATTTTCTTGAGTGTTTTTCCTTCAGTCAAAGCCAGGCAGAAGCTCGTGCTGCTAGGGGGGTCCTCAGATCAACCACGTGCTCCCTCTAATTACCCCGGCGTCTCTCCGGGGGGCCCAGAGAGAGACCAGCACTATTTCCAGAGCGTCCTCATCCCAACACGGGCCCTAAGAAACTTAATTTGTCTGTTTTGTTTGCACTTTATTTGTCGGGTTTTGTGTGTGCGTGAAATAAACTGTGATATTTGTGTGTTTTCTTCATTTTGGGGTGTGTCTGTGGCTTCTCTCAGAATCTCTTGTCCAAAACCGCTAAATTTGTGGTAAAACCACGACAAGTGCTCCTTGGCTTGAGGAAATTTATGCACTTACAGCTTTGTACTCTATTCTTCCACTTACTCTTACAGATGTCCCAGAGCCCCATAGTCATGATCATAGGTATGTGCTCCAAGGATAGGATGACTCTTCACATTCCCTGTTAGCAACTGCTGAAGATCCAGATGTAGACTTGAATTTCCTCAGGCTAAAAAATGCCAAGACTAGAATCCCCTTCTCCTGGAAGAATAATCCAGCCATCAAACAAAAATGGAAGAACTGAAAAAGATTAGATAGATAGATATAGATAGATAGATAGATACATAGATACATAGATACATAGATAGATAGTTAGTTAAAGGGCTATTTAAGATCCTGAGCCAACAGAAGTGTTACTCATATCATCCTGAATCCCTAACTTTCCCAGCATACCAGCACCTAAGCTCCAAAAAAAGTAAGGGGTATCATGGCTGTGTATCATGACTCTCTATCCTGGTACTAGCTTCCCCAGGTCAACTATCTAACTTACACCTGCACTTACCAAGAACACACCAATACCCCCTGAATTTTAAAGCACTGTACTTGTGTGCTCAGATCAAAATGTAGCAGCACAGATTCCTCTAAGAGAGAAGGCAGTTGCCACTGTATTTCTGTAACTCCTCCAGTGGCCAGCTCCTAAGAAACTAACCAGCTGTTGCAAGATGAGGGCCCTGAACAGTACAAAGTGGAAGGTCTCAATTTAGTATTTATCCTGAAATTGTAACTGACATTAAAAAATAGAATCTCTCTTCTCCATTGATATAAAACTGCTTACAATATTAAATTGGATTTTAAATTTTATTTCATATTTAAATTGGCATGAGATTCAGACACGTATTATCACCTATTATAATTACTTTATATTATATATTTTAAATTGCTTTTTCTCATTCTTTGAGAGAGTCCAGCACTAGCAAAGCCCAGAAGCGAGCTAGGAGCCCTGTTTTCATTTGCAGCTTCCTTTTATAGTATGTTCTGTTCTTACCTTATAAGTCATTCGACTGATCGCATGCTGTTTACACACTTTTAATATTGAATTCAGGGTTGTTTGTTATTTTAAATCATCAATTTATTATGGATACTGCAATAAACTGAATCTAACCCCTAGAAAGATGGATGAGAATTTTTTCTCACAAAATACCTTCAACTGTTTGCTTATTTTAATGGTTGACATCACCAAGGTCATAGCTGAGAGTGGCTGCTTGATGCCTGCCACTCAGAGGGATCATTGCCTAAATCTAGAGAAGACAGAATAGACAGAAACAGACCACAGAATCAGTAATTTCTTTGTTAAGAGACAATTAATTAAATCTGATGTTAATACTGGATTTGTTACCTATGAAGACTTATTTTTATGCATTATCAACAGCAATATAAGATTATTTTAGTCGACTTAAAAAATGGAAGGTCTGGAAGAAAACTGAACAGAAAACCCAAAAAGGACAGACTGATCAGCTGAGTTTTGTTTTTTTTCCCTTCAGCAGATAGCAGCAAAACCTCTATTACACACCACCAAACAGCTTAAACCTATGCTGAAAGAGCATTTTCTATTTTTACAATAGCTACAAGCTTCATTCATTTCCATTGCTGAAGTAACCTGCAAGTCTATGTGACTACATTTTATTATTAGTGCCCTGGAAAGCACAAGCTACTTCTGCCATAATTCTGAAAGCATTATGATTCAAATTCAGGGCAAGGTTTGCAGAAAAATCCAACACTAGGGATAATATGAGAATTCAAGGAATAATCTTTGCTTTTTTTTTAATCACAAGAATCTTGCCCATATTATCACTTATCCGACACTGAAAAAGTTAAAGCAATGAACACCACAGGGCACAAATGCTGGAGCAGCTAGGTGGCAAAAATAAATTCCCTCCTTCAGAGAAGGGGAAGCTCCTGTACAGGGAGATGAAGCCAAAGCCCTCTTCTTTCCTGTTTTGGTTTGAAGTGGTGAAATCCCACAGGTCTCTAGGACTTCTGCAGTCTGGTGACACGCTGTGTGTATTGCAGGGAGGAGAGGGGGCAAGCAGCTCCCTCAGGACCAAAGCATGGCACCGCTGTGGGCCAGCAGCACAAAAGTAGTTTGGATGGGACCCACTGCCCTCTTTCCCCTGAGCTGGCAAGAGCTGCATCTGCAGAGTTAAGCAGGCAGCATATAGCAATCCTTGTTATTTCTCCATTGAGTGGGAGAAACTCCTAGTTTAGGAAGTTATGGTTTGATATATTTGCTTATGGACAGCTTCAAAGAGTCCAGGCTGTGCATAATTTTTGATTTATCAAACACTGACAGGCTTTACCTAATGTACTAAACAAACAACTAGAGAGAAGCTTGAGGCACTGACCTCAGCCCAAAGAAAATACTGTACTTCCACCATGTCTTGCTCATCAGATATTGAACCTTGAAACTCCTGCCCATGCTCAGCTGGACTCCATTATAACTTGTATCATGCACATTTATTTGAATGCTCTAGCACAGTAAGTTCTGGTTAACAGGAACAAGATAGAGCATAAGAAGTCCATTTAATTTTTTAGTTCTACATTCAGATTACCAACTCATCTGACAGAATGCTTCCTCTGTCTGCCCCAAAATTTCTATGCTGCAAATTAGCACCTGAAGGCTTACACAAACAGCTGCAGGAAATTGCTCAGACTGCCCCTCCACTGAAGTCAAGCTTTAAGAGAGAAGTTAAATATACTCCAGTTGCTGCATTATAGTTTTTGCTGAGTAAGAGGTCACATTCAGAACCTGGTCATCTCATTTCACATGCACACAGAGAGAGGTAAGTAAATCCAGCTACAGATAGCACAGCTGGTGCCTCTGACAACTTCTTTGTACTCTTTGGGTGAATTATTTCTCCCTCAAAACTTAGCATTTGAAATGTTAGCAGCCAACCCTAAAGAGATGAAGGATCCATTTTCTCTGTAGTTTTCACTTCTGGGACCTGAAACATTAACAGAAAATGCTAGGTTATGCTTTAAGGCCAATGCCCGGAATTCAAATCTTTCCTGACCACAAAGAGACACACAATACATGGCTAATTACAATTTAAATACTTCCCCCCGCCCCTCCAGGAATTTTGCTAGCAGTAAGGCAGTCGATAATATGCAGTGGAAAGCCAGCCTTCCTGATTTAGTGTGACCACTATAATTTACCCAATTCTCAACCCCACCTTTCATGCACAAAGATTTATGTGCACACTATAATATGAGTTTTCTTGGTTACAGAACAGTTCCAGTATGCTATATGGCACTTGAATAAAAGATTTTCCCAAGTTACCACGTGAAATGAAACCAAGTCCCTAATGCTCCATTTCCAATGACATATGTACCAAGAGTAATTACTGAGATCCTTTTTCTTATAACAATATCAAATATGTAATTTGTTCAGTGCTATAATTAAGGAACTAATCACATTCCTGAAGAAAGCAGGCTTCACTCCAGAGCCTTTCTATTCTTAGCTATAACAAGATTGACTGGACAAGTAACTAATTATTGTAAGAGAACATATTAAATTCATGTTATTTGCCCAAAGTAATAAGACTCTCCATTTCAAATGAGCAGCCAAGACTCATCTGCATTATTTTATACCCTGAGTAATTAGTTACAACTAAAGATTTTGGTATTTTTTGACTCCAGTCCAGCACCAAATACCTTCCAAACAATTCTGTATTTTTAATAACATTGGGACCATACAAAGGGTCCGAGCTGTCACCATCAAACTATGACAAGAAAAATGTCTTTATAACAGCTTACTATCACACAGCTCTGCATGTGTATATTCTAAGTTAAAAGTGATTTTTTTTAGGCAAGAATTCTTTCCTCATTTTTTACTAAAAATAACTGAAAAATAAACACCCTTCAAAGCTACATGTACAATTTTTAAAAACAAGCCAATTCTCATTCCCTCCTGTTTTACAAAATCAGCTGCAAAAACACCCATCCAAAAATACATTTCTGTATGCAACCTGCATTCTACTCAAGCAAGTAGGAGTTACCTTTTCAGGTTTTTCAACAAAAGCCTACTGCCAGTTGTTCTGTTTGAAGCCAAAAAGTGACCCACAGCAACAGATCCAAGTACCCACTTGTAAGGCCCAGGGAGTATGCCCTGTAAACGCAGTAATGTAATTAAAAAATAAAACTCAATCTGGATAATCCACAGAAGGAAAAAATACTTAAAAATATTTAGTCTGCCATGATCATACTGACAGATGTGTGTGAGTGATGCAGCTGAAATTCTGGCTCACACTGGTGAGAAGACAGCATCTATCGTCATATTGCAAAAAAAAATTCCAGCAAGAAATCAATTTGTCTCATGTCATAAACATTAATGATGTTTCCTCTCACAGTCAAACTACTCAGGACAAAATTCCTCCAACATTTTTCAAAAGAAGCTGCCAAAAAAATTTAGCTTAAATAGTCATAAGACTAAAATCTGCTGGGTCAGTAATAATAACTTATAAGCAACTCTTCCACGGGTTGGATAACAACAGCATAACAAGCCTGAGCAAAGCATGTTGAGTTCTGATCCTTTCGTACAGCCAACATAGTTAATTACCCTGGCATGAAATCTGATGATCACTATGAACATCCCTGGTTTAACTGCTCTACAGTAACGCAAGTTTGTTAATAGGAGAGAGAGGGGTTTTCACAGTTCATTACTTAAAATATACTTTAAGAGAATGCAGCTTGACTTCAATTTCAACCCAAAGTGCAATAAGCATAACCCAAAAGCAGCAAAATACGGGAATAGAAATAGATGTAGATTGGAATGTTCTACTATGAAAACAGAAAACCTGCATTGATTCTTAGTGGTTTTGAGCTAAAAGTATAAAAAGAGACTACTGCAACTAGTGCACAGTAGATATGTGTTTTTAGAAATACTGAATACAGATTCTTTGGAATAACATGCACAGCTTTGGTCTTGTATAACTAAGACTTGTAACTTGTATAACTAAGGCTCCTGTGAGCCATGCAGCAAGCAGCCTCTTCTCAGAGCTCTACAGCTGTAGTCATCAATGGTGTTGTGGGTTGAAAACAAAGGTTCTGGGAGCTAAACCCTTTTTTTCCCCTTCCCCCCCGTCTTTCCCCTCCATTTTTAGGGACAGGGAAAGGGCTCGTTTTAGGGCTTTTTGGAGGTTTTTTGAAGGTTTTTGGGAGGCGGGGAGGATCAGGGCTGTGTTAAACTGTTTTTCCCGTGTGTTTGAGGCGGGTTGCCATGGCAACGGCGGCGGGGGCAGGTGGGGATGGGATCGTCCCAGCGCAGCCAGTCCCCTGCGGGGATGGGGCCAGTCCCCAGCACGGCTGCATCCCCCACCCCCACCACAGCACTGCAGGGATGCCTGCAGCTGTGCCCACTTTCAGAAGCTGGCAGCCCGGGGCCAATCCATGCTGGTTCAGGTGTGGCCCCTCCGGACCAGCAGGGACGGCCGCCACAGCCCCATGTGGCTTGCCCACAGGCACGGTGCCTCCCCCAGCCATTTTGCAGACGCAGCTCNTTTTGTCCATCAGGCAGTCTTTTCTTGGTTTTTGATTCACACATTGTTTACATGTTTCCTAACACCTGTCATAAGAAGTTAATGATTTCAGATGCTACAACTTCATGAAAAAGGGCCCAGGAATTGCATCTTTGAGCACAACCTCCCCAAAACACAGGAACCATCCATTTCCACATGCAGTAAGACAAACAGGCATGGCAGAAAACCCATCTGGCTGCACCAAGAACTCCAGAGGAAAAGCAGGGAAGGTAGATGTACGGACAAGCTACCTAGGAGTATAGAAATACTGCCTGAGCCCATTCAGAGAGAATCAAAGGCAAAGCTTTGTGAAATTGAAATCCATAAGATAGAAAGGGCAACAAGAAGAGCCTGTAGGCTAAAGAAAGACTAAAGAAAACATGGCTTTACTCATAAAAGAGATGCAATTTATTGTAAAAGAACACAGAAAAGACTGAGACACTCAACATCTGACTTCCTTCAGTCTTTACTTGCAAGGTTTGCTGTCACACCTCCCAAGTCCCTGCCTAGGGGCAAAGTCTGCAGAAGTGAAGAAATATTCACTGCAGAGGTGAGTCAGGAACGACTTCACTGGACATATCACAGCAAGTGGGACAAACACAGCACAAGTCCATGGGACTGGACGGATCACACTACAGGCCACTAAGGAAGCTTATGATGTCATTGTGAAGTCACAACGTCCTGCTGCTGCTTTTTTTTTTTTTATTTTAATAAACCCAGGATAACTAGAAAAACAATTGTAGTGTATAACTATTGCTGACTCCATTCTTGTTATCAAACAAACAGAAGAGGAAAACATGACACCAATTTTTATCAAAGAGCCCTGGGGAGCTAAAGAATTGCAGACCACAGAATCTGACTTCTGTGTTGAATAGAAGCTAGTAATAAATAACAAAATTAGTAAACTACAGACAAAGAAAAATATTATCACCTTCTGAAGAAATCAAAAATTATATGGAGATAGGTAAGGCTACTACTACAGTAACTGATTTCCCGAAGTACTTGATAAGATTTTTGCTTTATTTATAGGCACAGTTCCTCATCAAAGTATGGCAGATTTCTTAGATTAATAACTGCTGAAGTCTATTCATTCAAATTTTTAAGAGAGTTTGTGATCATAGCAGCATAAATGGCTGTACTGGGAGCTAAGCATTCCACCTCCTCTTCCAGGTCATCATTGAACAAGTTCTTGGTAATTGCAATTAAAATGACTATAAACATCTGCTGAATAATTCAAGGACACTACCAAAGAAACGAGCTGGCAGAAGAACTCATTGCAAGTGCAATGACTGTATATGGAGTGTTAGAGCACCCAGTGCACTCACTGACAGAACCTAAACTCTGTATTACCACTGGGGGAAAAAAATAAAATCTTGGAGTCAAACATGGACAGTTCTTTCAGAATTTTAGCTCAACGTTAATGAAAGGGGAAATAAAATGGCAAGAATAATAAGAAAGGAACATGAAATATTTATAGAGTAGCTTTGTGGAGATATCTTTTGATATTCCCATATCATGAGGCAGTAGAGGAACAGAAGTTAGTGACATCCTGAGTCACGATGGTATCTGGGAGGAGAGGTTAAAACAAACACACTGCAGTCACTGACTCAGGATGTCACTAATTTCAGGTGTGTAAATGCATTTTAAAAGACAAGTCTGTGCATAGAAAGAGGTCTATGAAGCATGACAATCCTGTTGCAATTTTTGGCTCAAGTGTCCCAGCCCACTGATTGCCAGGAATGAAGCTTATCCATTCTCGTATGTTTTCTCGCTAGTATATGTTATTGGCCAGAGCTAGAGATAAGGTCATCAACAAAAACAAACACAAAAATGTAAAAATCAAACTTTTAAAGAAAAAGTCTTGTTCCAGCTACGTACAGCTGTTTTGACAAGGACTGCTAAGCCTCCTCTACTTCTTAGCAGCAGGAAATAAAGTGAAAACAAGTATTGCTTCACCTAAGTTTATGTCTTCCCTGGCCCTCCTACAGAGAGAGCTAAAAAGACTGGAGTGAGATGAGCCATCTTTGAAATTTTGTACACTTTCTTTTACATATCCCCATACATTCTCATTTTTGCTTAACTAAACCTATGACTTGCTGTATGTCAACAGAAGTGCTGGGCTTCAACACTGAAATAATACTGTTTAAATCCAGTATGTGGTACTGGCAAAACAGAAATATTCTGATCTACCTGACAAAAAAGTTCAAGACACCACCCAACATTATTCCTCTCTATAGGACACAGCAAGAGTTAAGGCTTTTTACAGCAGAGACTGCCCAGAATCACCAGCAAAGTTCCTACTGAACCAGTAAAGGCAGCTGGCAAATCATCTTGGTAACATGTCAGACTACAAAGGCAAATCTAAACATAGCAGAATTGAATCCCCCTTTATCGTCATTTCTTCCCTCTTATCCCTCCAGCAGGAAAAAGCCCTGGCTTTCATACTTGGAGAGAACTCTTGCAGCACTATTTCACTTCTGCTAGCATAGCCTGTGAAAGCATTTGACATACTTCAATGAATAAACCTGACTTCATAGGGTGACACTTAGGAAATCTGATGCTTGCAGGAAAAGAGGGCTTAGAGTGAGGTCTACCTGTCCACAAATGAATAACCTCATCTTTACCAGAAGGATCTTCCCCAATCAACAATGCCAAGGTAGCATTAACCAAAAAAAGACTACTATATTGCTCTTCAGTAGGATTAAACTGAAGGTTGACCAGGCTTATAAACCACAAAGGCACCTGGTCTTTTTAAATAGATCAGTGGGAGAAAAATTAATGGTACATCCAATAGGCAATCTGCTACTTTTCGCCACATTTCTTGCTAGTATTGGGGGATGAGCAGGGAAGTGAGGATGTGGATACCTGAAAGCATACAGCAGAATCAGTCAATCTCACACTGCTTCCCCTGTCTTCTGCCATTCCCAGGAGACACATGGAAGCTACAAACTTTTAACTTAATTAGGGCAATTGCAAGCATACCAAGTATTCAGTATATAAACTGATATCGGAAAGATACCTTTTGTTCCCATTGTTTTTCATGCTGGTTTTTTTGCTTGCTTAGAACATTAAACAATAAAACCTAACTTTGATTCGAGCTGCTGGCTTTGACCTCCATGAAGGCTTATCTGCAACTGTGCTTAAAGGAAACTGTTTCTAAAATTCATCTTTTCATGCTGTCCCTCCTCTTCCCCAAGGTATTGAATCATCTTTGGGAATTTCTATTTATTAATGTCCATCACAACAGAAGTAAAGACAAGTTCTGAGATTATGTCAAAAACACTTCAGGAAGATACAGGTGTGGAACTCCGTCAGATATATACGCTCTCTGATGTCTTCACCTTGGGTAAAAATGGAGGGGAGGGAGTACTTGAGTTCTCCTTCCAAAGATATGGCAACTAGCTTGGGCAGAGGCAGCCTAGTCCCTCCTGCACACGACACACTGCTTTGCTGTCCTTACAGAGCAGAGAGCAAGGAGGAGAGTGTGTTTCCAGCTCCTTTTCCTTCTCTCTTTCGGGAAGGCAGGGCTGTTCTGTTAAATGAACTCCTAGTGCAGCAGGCAGTAAGCAGCTCCCCCTGCTCAGTTAATCACAACACTTGATGGGGAAATGTGGAAATGTGTCTTTCCTCTGAGTTTCCTTAACCCTGTTGCCTTGTACAAAAGGGATCCCAGTGGCTGCAAACTCCTCAGCAGAAGCAGCAGTGTCTAGGAAATAGCCTCCTAAAAAGAAAACTGTGACCTACACAAGTTAGACAGATCCTTTCTTCCCCTTCAGAAAAATCTCTTTAGCACAGAGGAACAACTGCTGACCACAGCAAAGAAGGAAAAACGAAGGGAACCCCCAGAACAGCTGGTGCTTCCTTGGCACTGCCAGCAGACAGGCACAGTCCTCTCCTCTGACTGTCAGCAAGTGGAAACCTTTAGTAAGTCACTTGTGGAACAGAGCATGAAGGAAGGGAAATGCACTCTGTGTGCTTTATTTGATTTCAATGAGTACGTACCAGGTAGTAAATTCAAGTGCATGCATGGTATGAGTCAGGCCCACAGCTGGCCAGTTCTCTCCTGCCTTGCAAAATGGAAAAAACACCCACCATAAAAGGCCAGAGGAGAGGCCCAGTAACCAGTCAGTGACCAGCCAAACAGATCAGCAGCCACAGCTGGAAATACAAGCCCAGAGGTTGGCACTCAGTACAGAGATGAGCATAGCTCCATTGCTAGGGATGAGGGGGAAGTACTTAATTTCACATCTAAATTCAGACACCCTCCACAAAACCCCAACCAAAAAACAGACTAAAAAATGCCTTACCAATCAACCAGTTTGCTCAGAGACCTGTTCTTAGCTGACATTTAACAAGGAAAATTATACTAAATGTGGATTAACCTGGGAGTAAAACTGACTCCAAGATATATTAGAGGTCAGAACAGACTGTGTAAACCTGTTTGCAATCACTGAGCAAATGTTAGTAACTTACTAGAATTTTCCCACAACAAAGTAGACACCCTTCCAGCATCTTAAAAAATGATTTATCCAAGACTGCTTCCTTCTTTATGACAAGTGCTGTGAGAAACTATTAGAAGACTATTCCAACCATAACTATGGCAGATCTATATTTCTGTTAGTGCAGGTAATTAAGCAGTGTTATTTAAAGAGAACAGTATTTCTTTGTTTTTGTTCTCTCCTTATTTATGTTTCATTTTAAAAGCATCAAGGTGAACCAAAACTGAATTAATTAACTAGGATAGGAATGTCTATAAAAAACAATCCTTCCTTAAAAGAAAAATCTGAACAAGTTATGGATTAAGAAAAGATATGACAATACAGACTGTGGCTAGACATGGAACAAGCAAATACATGCAATTACACAGTAAACCAAATGAATTCAGAGATAAATCACTATAGATTAAGTCTTCATGAAAGGAATCATAGCAACAGCATTAAGAAGAATATATGGAAACATTTGGTATAGTATAGTACTCTTGCCTGTTGGTACAAGGAGTCTTAAGTATTTAGGCTAATAAATAATACTATTTTAAGCATCAATTAAGATATAGAAAAAGAAAATAACTGAATCCCATAAAAACAGAACTAAAAGAAAATAAAAGATTTGCTTACTCTTCTTGACGCAAGTCATTAACGCTCCGATCTAGTGAGATCATATCACTTGCCACCATATTAAACCCAAATTCTTTAATGCTGGCTTGAATGGATTCTTTATAATCTGGTCCTAAAACATATGGCTTTGCTTCCTCTCCAGGGCCACCAACAACTCCGTGAGGCTCGGGCTCTTTGGGTTCAAAATTACCAAGGACTCCAGGTCGTAAAACAGGATCTGGGTATACAAATGTCTGAGGTTTAAATGTGAGATACTGCCTCTGGATGATGTTTTGCTGTTTGTTATCACCACCATGATGATTTACTTCATTTTTTGCCTTATTTTTCCTTCGAATGGATTCCAAGTCCACTTCCACACCTTCAACATGAGGCCAAGGTACCACAGGTTTGAACTTCTCATCTCCTAGTCCATAGTCTCCTTTGTTTGGCATGGGTCTGTTGGCTTCTTTGTCATCCTACATACACACAGAGAGAAACAGCAGACTATATAAATTGATGACCCTTTATTTATTTATATCCAGTAACTTAATGCACCGAGAGTTGGTACTAAATATATGTTAAGCAAGAAGGGTGACCAGCTCAATGAACACTTTTTACTAACGCTACTGACTGCTGGAGAACATCACTAGCTGTTGTCCACACTTACCTTGGTGAGTTGGTCCTGGAAATGGCCTAATGCATTCCCAAACACCCATATGGGACATGTTACCTTGAATGTAGTTCCAGCTGCACACCAAACTGATGTGCAAGGCACACTGACAGAGCACTTTGTGAAGAGGATGGTATGGAGCCAAACAATGCCATAGTCTAGAGCATGGCATCCTTGGGCCCACTCTTGGACACTGGATGTTTCTGTGGCTATGCATATTGGTGACTCAGACTTCTACTGGGTCTCAGTGGTTGCTAGATACAGCCTCAACATGCCCCTGCTCTGGGAAAAGAGCACTGTAACTACATGCAGCCTGGCACACACATCTGTGGCAGCCACAAGCCACGTATAATCCCTAACCTTCACACCTCACACTTCCCCATCCAGCTCTCACCAAACATTACTCCCTCTGCTGCAGCAGCAGTGCTGTTTATTTGAAGCTATGAGGTTATGCTGATGGCATCATGAAGAGAAGGCAGAAATGTAATGCCTGCCTGGGGAGGCAGTATTGGGGCTGAAGAGAGCTGCCACAGGCACTGGCATCTCCTGCATCCTTGTTTAAAATAATTTTACCCCTCCCTGTCTCCTCACTTGGTATTTTTAGTGATCAGTGAGGCTGATGGGGTTAGAAGAGGTGTGGGTGATTTAGGAAGAAACAGAAAGGCTCTGAAGTGTCCGAGTCTCCAGAGTGCAACAAACCCATGCATGAATGCATTCCAAAACACACTCACTCCTTTTTCCAATACTACTGCCCAAAAGGATGATAGAGAAACACTGTTAAAAGTTACAATTTCCTGCTAAAATTATTTATTTGTAAGCAGGACAAATGCTAGATCATACCAAAGCCTGCAGGGATCAACACGCACTTTTTAGCAATGTCTCACTATGCACAAACACAGAATCAAACAAAAAATTGAGATCAGAAGGATGTCACGTATTTAAACCTGCTTAAGGCAGGTTCACAATTAGGTGGGATTTCTCAGAGGCCTGTCCAATCACACCCCAAAAACACCGTTTCTCTGGACAACCTGTTCCAGTTGTTTAACCCAGCTCACAGTGAAGTGTTCTTCCTCAGAACTCAGTAGAAGTTTCTCATGTTGCGTATTATGGTGATTGCCTCTTGTCCTTTCAGTTTGCTCTTCTCAGAAGATTTTACTTCCATTTTCTCTGTAACCTCACTTTCCAGGCTGAAAAGATGCAACTAGATTCCCCATTAGACTTTTCTGCAGCCAAATCCAGTCTCCCTAGCAGGCCTTCGCTAGGTTCTCTGCATCTGTTAACATCTCTGCTGTGCTGGGGCAGTGCAGGAGGGGAAAACAGACACAGTGCTCCAGACAGCTAAGCTCTTTGTAGGGTATCCACCCAGTGTGCACTCTGCCTTTACTGTGACAAGGGCATAATGCTGATTTCGTGTCCTTGTTTAACTAAACCACGCAATACTTACTACCACAGTACAGTGGTAGTACCTCGCATATCTTTCTGCATAAAAAAACTTCAGAAATAAAGAAAAANATGAAGGAGAAGGTAGATAGGTATCTTGACATGAAGAACTAGAAAGGCAGCTGCCTTTCATCTCTAAGACTCTGCAGTTGGGAGATGTGATAGCTGAGGGGTATACAACTGAATTTTAAAAAATCATGAAGGTGACGGGTAAATTCAATAGAAACCCATGATTTACCATGACGGATGACAGGTCCATAGGGAAACTGTAAAAGAGCTGGGCAGGGAGGTACCTTCTAAAAACTCAAATTAAACAGCTGTGGATGCTGGGAGAGTCCAAAGGGAAGGTAGCAACGAAANCTCTGGACAACCTGTTCCAGTTGTTTAACCCAGCTCACAGTGAAGTGTTCTTCCTCAGAACTCAGTAGAAGTTTCTCATGTTGCGTATTATGGTGATTGCCTCTTGTCCTTTCAGTTTGCTCTTCTCAGAAGATTTTACTTCCATTTTCTCTGTAACCTCACTTTCCAGGCTGAAAAGATGCAACTAGATTCCCCATTAGACTTTTCTGCAGCCAAATCCAGTCTCCCTAGCAGGCCTTCGCTAGGTTCTCTGCATCTGTTAACATCTCTGCTGTGCTGGGGCAGTGCAGGAGGGGAAAACAGACACAGTGCTCCAGACAGCTAAGCTCTTTGTAGGGTATCCACCCAGTGTGCACTCTGCCTTTACTGTGACAAGGGCATAATGCTGATTTCGTGTCCTTGTTTAACTAAACCACGCAATACTTACTACCACAGTACAGTGGTAGTACCTCGCATATCTTTCTGCATAAAAAAACTTCAGAAATAAAGAAAAAAACAGTATTACTACTTCTAGGTTAACATGATAACAGACAGGGTCCAATTCAAAATAAAGCTTATTCAAGAAACTTTCTGTGCTCTTTTCTTGTTATACTTTAAACAGGAAAGACAACATGCAAAAGTGTGGCATTATTCTGTTCTTCCATCAACATTTTTTGAGGAAATCAAAAGCCACCATGAGAAAAGGGAAGCATAAGAGCATGCGAAAAGGCACATCTTGCAAGGAAGTAGAAGGCTGCCACGGATCTAAATAAAGCCCTGAGAGGACTTNACACAATTTCCATTACAATGTATTTATCTGTAGTTCCCTTGTACACACTAAATATATTCCATTTTGCAGGCCTGGGAAAATATTTCATAAACCCAGAAAATTAGACACAAATACATAGACGCACTCATTCACCCCATTCCTCCAATTTTTTATGTACCAAGCAAAACAAGATAGAAGCCATTTGTTGGGTGTTAACCCTTGTAGGCAGCTCAGCATGACACAGCTGCTCACTCCTCCCTCCCCACCCCTGGGCACAAATCTAAAACAGCAT
>VYZS01026222.1:16476-27558 GCA_013400695.1 Neodrepanis coruscans
GAATTGGGTAGACTGAGCAGCTTCTGAAATTAAATGGAAATGGTTTTATTTGTATGAGAAACTCTCTTCTTCTTGATATGTAACCTATTTCAATAATCTTGGAATTATTATCTTTGATTAGGTAAAGCTTTTTAGCTTTATGTGCCTTTTTCTTGCTGACACATTTGTCATCTGTTAAAACTTTACATGAGTAAGGAATTAACAGAATAATTTGTTTGCTCTGTGATCAAGTTGTTCTTGCAGGGGACATTTGGTCTCTGTCATCACAGTTCTGTTTCAACCTGTGTGCACAGCTGCATCTTCTTTCCTTGATAGTTTTCTTCCATTCTCAGGTGGTTGTGGGGAAGATAGATAAAACATGCAAGTTTTGTTTGTTTTTTGTTTTTTTAATATGCAGATGCTGAGGACTTCAGAAAGACACTTTTTTGAAAGAGGGGAATGCCCTTTTCTGGAATTGGGGAACGCAGGAGTTACTTAAAACTAAGGGATGATTTATGTCATAGTCTTACTTTGTGAATGGATAATTGCTTTGCAACTTTACTTAAGAATAAAAAAAATAAATCACACTGTTAAGGTCTGCAGTAACTTTATGTACCAGATGCCAGTATTGGCCTGTTGGGACACATAGCAAGACAAATACATGATTTGATAGTCTGATGCTGGCTTTATCTCAGCATAAAACCACTAATCCAACAGAGCTGTAACCAGGAGAAACAATTAAAAATTCAGAACCATTGTGGGTTTTCTTGGGAGTTCTTTTTTATCTGTCTTCCCCTTGTGGTGTGATGGCTTACATGTGCAGTGCTGCAGGAGTTGCGTTTGTGCTTCCAATTGAATATATTTCTGCTGTGCTTGGTATGCACACGATTTACAAACACCAACAGGATCGAGGCCATATGCTTCATCCTTTGATGGGCTCTCTGGAAGTAAAGTAGCAAGCAGATGTGAACAAGGCAGACAGGGTTCTGTTTGCAACAGCTGAATGCCTGTTTGTCCTACAAACGATGCGCTTATGTTTAAATGAGAAATTGTTAATCCAACTAATCCTGGGCGAGGAAGGAATTTGTATGCATTGTTTGTAATCTAAAATAGTAAGCTTGAAGTAATAATCAGTTTTTCCCCAACACAGTTCTTGCTCATTGTACATCCTGCAGGATTGAAGAGATGGGTGTTCATATGGTACATAATAAATGACAGCCAAAGTAGAATTTTAAGTAGCTTTAGCTGTGTTTTTCAGCTTTAAAAGCAGCGTGATGTTTAAAAAGCTTTACATGCTTTTGGAACATCTCTTAGATACATTGAAGTGTGTGATGACCCAGCTTTCATCATAAATGGTTTTTATATAGAAGAAGTGTAGTAACCTCAAAGGTTGCAAATAAAAAGTCCAGCTGAAGTGGACATAACCTGTCTCTGGAACATAAAAGGCATGTGCATGTACATGCTGTTTTAATGAGGATTATCTATTGAAAAACATAGTCCTCTGTATTTACACGTAGTACAGTGAACAAGTTGTTTGGAAGGTGACTAGGAAAGCAGAAGTTCTAGCACTTGCTATCTCTGATGGGCAGCCTGGCTTTGCTAAGATCACTTCTGTTTTTCTGTGGGTTAGAATATATTTCTTTTCAGTGTGAAGCACTAAGAAATCTGTAGTAGAAAAATTACTGTATATATTAAGGCTTTTTAAAATCTGCTGTTAATGTAAGAAATTGTTCAGTACAGCTTCAAAATTGACTTTTAATTCTGGATGCCATTTCCTGGGGTATGAGGCACCACAAAAACCCTTCTGCTTATGCTTGATGAAGACGCAGTAAGTTCTGCTTGTCATTCTGGACACCATACTGTTACCTGTAATTTTGTGTGTATTGTATAAATGTATCATAATTATCCATTCTCTAATTATTATACATTATATATTAATTGAACATTTAATTAACCCTATGGACTTGTAAATGTACAGCCAATTACAAATGCAGTATAGCTATGTTTTAAGGGTGTTTTTCTTTCCTTTTGCCTGATACTACTTCTTGCCTCTCACCCATGTGGGCTTAAAGAGAATATATGAAGGCTTTCAAGGTTTTCAGTTTTCTAGAAGATAATTTAGAGAAAAAACAGCTATCAAGAACATAAGTCAGCCCAACAGTATCCTGCCATTCTGATTTTATTTTTTCTTTCTCTACATAGCATTTTGAAACACCTGTTGTTTTAGGTTGGTAGGTTTCATGCTGTCTCTAAAAAGGATTGGAGTCATACATTTTATTTTTTATCATTCAAATTCTGAACAAGGTTATGAGGATTTCTTTAGTCAATCTATAGTTTGCCTCTTTATAAATCAAATATTAAATATTAGAATCAGTAAGTGAAACTCACCTTCCTAGTATGGTTTTTTTGGGTAGTAATAGGGATGTCTGTGACCTGTCTATAGCAATTTAGGGCTCAGACACGACTGAATTAATTCTGCTTAAAGATTTCTTAATCACGGGTCAGCTGAGCTACATGCAATTTGCAGCCTGGGGAGCAGGAGGTGAAGCCTTTGAGTTTGACCTGTTTTAATTAAGAGTTAGACTAATACATTTACTTTCTTGGGTGTTACAGGCTGGCTGTAACAGGGCACTGCTGACAAGTGGGGACCTCATATGGTCAAACAGCTCCTGGCTGATGTCTGACCTCCCCAGGTGCAGGTGTGTGCATAAGTTCTTCTCTATGCAGAGCAACGTGTGGGCATTCCTGAGCTGCAGCACATACTTAATAGTACTTGGTCACACTTACATAGATTGAGCTTGATGTCCACAGTCTCTTCACTGCTCAGTGTCTGCCTCTGCTGTTCCTATAAGGTGTGTCCTTAGACCTCTTGGGGTATATCAGAGCTCTGCCAAGCTTGAGGCTGCTGCCACTGTGCAATCAAACTGCACAGACACGAGTCTGAGCATCCAAGAGGGAGGAAAGGGGAGCTTGTGCTGCATTATACTGTAAGCCACAAGCCATAGCTTAGTGTGATGGTGTGGGGACAATCCGGCTGTTGGGATATTCCCCTTTTGCCAAGTGCTCACACTTGACTGAAGTCAGCGCTTCAGTCAGTCATGGGGACTCTTTCCAGAGTGTTTAGCAAAGGTAGATGAGATTTGTAGGCTGACCGACCTTGGGGCATGTGAGTGGTTTGGGGACATCTGCAGCTGGCAGAATGAATGTACAAAGCTGGGTTGTGAGCTCTGTCAGGCTTTGCCTTGACAAAGGGATCTGACCACTCAAGTAGGATGGACATCTAGCCTTTACTGCCTAGCTGTCAAGTGTCAGTTGTGAAACTAGGCTTCTCAGTAAAGCATTAGAAAATTTGAACATGAAAAGAATTATACAAGAGATCAATACATACTCATTATTAATTAATTATCTTGGTATTGATGGAGTTTAATCATATGCTTCAATGCTACTTGAAATTGCAAGGTGGAGTACTGTATGTGAATGAGTGTGGTGGTAATATAATCTTTTTATGGAACCACATTTAACAGGTAATTCTGCAGTTTTACTTGATATTTCTTTTGTTTATGAATTGATTGTGATTCTAATTGATTAGAATTAGAAGGAAATCATAAAGCAGAGACTATTTCTTTGAAAAGCTAAACATGCAAGTGTGTACACACAATGTGCTGCCAGAAAAATAATCATGTTTACATTGTTGACTTGTAGTCATAGTTTAGTTCATGTGTACCTTTGACTTTGAATGCCAGTGGTGAAAAAAGTGAAAGAATTAGTTCATTACATCACAGTGCTGAAATTGTTATCCTATCACTGAATGTGTGCAAGCACCTTTCAAGGCAGCATACTTTGAATTTCTCTTTTTAGTAATTTAAGTTGCTTAAATAATGGGAGATTGTATCCAACAGTGATGAAAAACATGTGTTCATAGATTTACATAACAAACATGCATTTTATCTAATACACCTTTATTGTCTTCTTGGAGAAGACTAAAAGCCAGCTCTTAGATCTTGTGAAGCTTTGACAGTGACTATCTTCAAGGCAGACTTTTTAATTTTTAAATAGACTCATTCATCCTTACAATACTTCTCTCATCCCTTGAGCTTTTGTCAAGAAATTTGATAAAGCCAGACACATGTTTACTGATAATTTAAAGATCTATGCAAAGGAGGTAATTCTTGCTAAGGTAAACCATTGTGCACTGTTTTGTGAGTGGAAGGAGGTACTGTCACATGTTGAAGAAGAGTAGCTGGGATTACTTTGGCCAATAGACTTTGCAATTAGTTTTCAGAATACCATTGCATGCCTAAAGAGCTGTTTTTATGCTCTGCTCTCTTCACAGCAAAGTATACAATCTCCCCTCTGTCTTGCAGGCATTTCCTGTACTAAGAAATTTTTGCTGAAATTTCCCACTCTTGCTACTCGTGTTTCAGCTCATTGGCTGCTGTGCTAATCAGGGCACTTGGGACTTCCTCTTAATTCAAGCACTGCATTGTGTAAACTCCTAAACAGGGTCAGACAACATAGTGTTGCCAGCTGCACATCTGCAGCCATCTGGATTTGTAGCAGGAGCAGTAAAATAGACATTGTGTAGGAGAGTTGAAAGAGCGACAAGAGTAGTGCAAATCATATTTGCAGAAAACGATAAAGAAAATGCCCCCAATTTGATCTACAGGACATGCAGTATCATTATTGAAAAGACCTTTCTACATGCATATGTATCAAATAAAGACAAATGGGATATGCTACTGCTATGCAATGTTGTGTGAAAAAGCTTGCTGCCTAAGTCACTCCCATTGCATTGTTAAGAGCAGAGGTAAATAATTATTAAAGCTTCTGGTGCTCATAAACAGGCCTCTGCCCCAGCTTTGACCTCATTGAGATTCAATTCTAATAAGCATCAGTTGAGTATCTTTATTAACATTCTTAAGGAGAAATAGTTGCACACTGAAATGACAGCTTTCAGGTGTGAGGAAGGACATGCTGGAGAATGGTGACACTTAATTTTGTATCCAGGCTTACTGGTTGTTTGAGGCCCCTCTGGAAGAGGGATCTGAGGAAGTCTGAGGGATGTCAGAAGTCTGAGGACTTCTGATCTCTTTTTTTCTTTCGAATGCTTTCTCACTGACCAGCTAATGATCATTATGGGAATAACATTATGAGTCTGCCTGAAGTCAGTGAAGCTTCAGAAGTTAACTTTTGTAGAGTCATTCTCTTCGACTGTGTTACTAAAATGTCAGTACAAGTTCCAGTGTCTATTTTTCTTCAAAAGCTTTTATTTGGTCACTTGTTTCCTGGCATTCGGAGGCACTAGAAGTGTGGATTAATATTGTCAGGGTTTGTTACTAAGTAGTTTTACTGCTGGTTTTATGCTGAATGCACATATTGTGCACAAGTAACCCTGATGAGAGACAGCTCAGAATAAGTAATAGTTTTAGGTCAAATGCTTCCATGCATTGGCTTTTAAAGTGTTTTAAAACCATTTTTAATGACACCTGGATTATAAGTATATAATGCAAAGACATAAAACATTATATGAGAAGAACAACTTTAAGGTAATACATTCAGGACTGGGCATTACGTTTTTGAACTTTTCTTTCTGATTTATTTGACCTGTTAAACCTCCTTCCCAAATATTTGGTACTTCTCCCCTGTAAAATTGGCTTGTCTTCCTAGTTTTATTTTATTATTTTCTTGGGACAGCATTCATAGCTAAGATAATTTCTGATTTTGGATGAAGTATTCCACTTAATCCAGACTGCCACAGGTTTTCACGACCAATCCAGCTCCTGTTGAAATTAGTGGGCTTATTACCTTTCATTAACTTCTTCCAGCTGAAATCAACTTAATGTATTTGATGTGTTGGCAATTATACTACGGACTAAGATAATTGTAAAGGAGGAGTTGCTTACACAGAGGCCGTTATAGTGGGAGTGGAGTTAGTGATTTCAAAGAACGCTATTTTATTGTGAAGATAAATTTTAATAAAAAATGTAGAATTATTTTATTGAGCTGTCTGCTTAACTTTATGAGTCAAATAATATTAATAATAAAAAACATAACTAAAAAACCAATTATATGTATATGTTTGCAGGTACACATATTTTGCCATAAAAATCTAGAATACAACTTTTTTGGAATCTTACAGGTATTAATCTTATGTACAGCCTGTTTTTCTCATGGCTTTATTGAAGCACAGAGTGCTTATACTGTTACAGTGTTTGGTCCTTCAATTTCAGTTGTTTGATGATGATGGCAATTCAGTGAAAGTGACTTTCCTTGAACTGATCTCAGGAATAATCTATCTGCAAAATGTGGCTACCCTTGAGTAGAAATGAGATAGAAGTGAGACTCTGAAAAGCAGGAAATCCAGATATTCTCCTTTGTTTGAGAACAGTTGGCTACAGTCATATACTGACTGTAAAACCACTACTTTGTGACTAGAATCTTTAAGAGACGCCTTTTATGTGATCAGTTTTTATTCAAAGAGGGATGAAAGACCATTTATGTTGAATTTTGCAATTGAATGTTCATCCTGGGAAGAAAAGCACAGTTGCGTAGATCACCTAAGGTTTAAAATATAACAGAACATTGCTGTTGGAAATGATCATTTGAATGGATGTCATAAGCATTGGTGTTGTATTTCTCAAGCAATAATGTTTTCATTATACACAGAAGGGTTAAGAAACCAATCTCCCTCAACAGAGAGCAAAGTACTGTTTTCTTGGGCAGTCAAGAAGCGAAGGCCAGGTCATAAGGAGCCACAGTCTTTCTCACGTATTGGACTTGAAGTCCAGTAAAAGACTTCATTGATACAGCTGAGTACAGAGCTGAACATGTAGGAAATTCATCTTCTCATAGGGAAGATAAATCATAGGGTTTTGTATATTTTGTTTTTTCCTTCACAAGTATCAGAGTATTTTTAAAACTGAAGTTAAGCACTTGAAAAAAAAAAAAAAGAGAAATTTTGATGTAAAATTCTGTTTCAAATTCCCTAATGAAATAGTTGTATTTAAAAACGAGCTTTTTCAAGTATCACTCAGAGATCAGGAGACTAAAATTTGTTGATCTCATATTACATATTACAACTCAACTCATCTTCCTAACGAGGTGTGTTTATAAAATATGGACCTTGGAAACTCTAGATAATAGCGTTCTTGGTTTTTGTAAAAAGAAAGTAGGAACAACTTAAAACCTATGAATCTCCTACTATAAGAACCTTATGTGGAATATTTGACCATAAAGTAATGTTACAGCCTGAAATGTGAATTGATGCTTTTAGAACACAGTTTTGAATTAATTTTTCTCTCTTTCTCTCACTATTTATTAGGGTGTTGGGTTTATTTTTAGATATAGAGATTTTCTCTGGATTAACATTTTTTTTTTCTAGCTTTTGGATGTTTCTTTTTAAAATTAGAAAGGCCTGGTGCATGGGCAAAAATTCTCATTCTCTACCACCTCTAGCAATGTGTTCACCAAGAATACTTTTCTCAGTATTGTGAAACTGAGCCAACAATTAGGTAGTTTTAGAGGCAGGTCCCTGGGCTGCCACATTGGCATTACTGAGCTTGTTTTCCAAATGTCCTGGGCATTTCTAATCGCCAGGAGAACTGCAGTGCAGAGCAGCTGGGTGTTCTTCATCTTACAGTAGACATGAGCAGGAGCTGTAGTGCCAAACACAGTGGATAAAGAGGGCTGAATGCAGAATGTATTTCTCATCGAGGCAGAGCCTGGCAGGGCCAGTGCACCCCATGGGGCTGCTGCTCACCAGTCGGCCTCTGCCACAGAGCATCAAGTGCTGTCATAGGCTCTGCCATCATGTGCCAAGGCTTGGGCTCTGGCCCATCTTAGTTACACTCAGAATAGAGAGGTCCTGGTAACTATTTCTCAAAATGACCTTTTACATAACCAGACTTTGCTCCTGTATTGTGTAATTCCAGCCCTGGTGTTTCTCTGCAGAGGCTTTACCTGTTGGGTACCACAGATGTGCTCCAGAGAAGATGCTGTTTGCACACATGATCAATTGTTTGGTTAAGAAAACAGAGAAAAAGGTGGGGGGTGGGAGGGGGAAAGAGAGAAGCTCTTCCTTAAGTACAGAGACTCTACTTATAAACATTGAATTTTTTTTCTTCTATATGTAAAGTAATGAATTAAGATAATTTAGTGAATGATGTTGTCCATGTCTCTAATTATGTGCTCATGGGGTTCACTTCTGGCTTCCTGCTTGTAAATGGTTGGTTTATTATTACTATTTGAAAGCAAGAGTCACATAAAATCTTCATGAAGTGAGCAGCCTTTTCCATTATTACCTACTATGTCTACAGTGTATTAAAAACGGCAATAAAAGAGTATTTGTTTTTGTCAGAAGTAACACTACGGTTTACTAGCATATAGAATCACAGAATATGCTGAGTTGGAAGGAAACACAAGGATCAGCAAGTTCAACTCTTAGCCCAGCACAGGACCATCCCCAAGAGTCACACCATGTGCCTGAGAGCATCCAAACACTTTCTGAACTCTGTCAGGCTTGGTGTTGTGACCACTGCCCTGGAGAGCCTGTTCCAGCACCCAACCACCCTCTGGGTGAAGAGCTTTTTTTGTGATACCCACCTTTAAATCTCCCTTGACACAACTTCAGGCCATTGCCTCGGGTCCTGTCGCTGGTCACCACAGAGACTGCAATAGTCTGCACTGAGAATAATATGCCACTATTAGATCTGTAATCTTTTACTGCTAGTTTGCTTTTGTAAGTGGCAATGACCCAATATAAACAAAGAACTCTATTTAAATTTTGATATTTTTCTCAAAAAAAAAAAAAAAGAAGAGTACATATTTTTAAAACAAAATTTACTGGATAAAAAGGGATGAGTGTTTTTTTCAACATCTTTCTCTAGAAAAAGCAATTTTCTATTCACATCTTTTTTTCTAGGCCTTCAGAAGCTGCTATGCAATATGGTCCAATATCCTCATGCTGAATGCAAGAGGGGATATTTTGTATTTAATCAATATCAGACATAGGATTTATTTTTTCACTTTCTGCAGAACTACTGGTCATTTTTTACTATAGAAAATGTACTTCTGTGAAAATCAGCCAGGGCATTTGCTGTCAGTTTAAGCAAGCAAGAAGCAATGAGAACAAGAAAAACACAAAGAAAATGGCCCCAAGGGAAAGCTCTGCATAATGAACTTGAAATTGCTACTGCTGGAAATACTGTTGCTGCTTTTCCTGCCAGGGCTGTCACTTCACTCAACATTTTTAGCTTAAAGCAGAGAGTGGGGCAGCATCAGTGAAGGCCAAGGTTTATGCTGCTAGATTTTCCAAACTCTCAGACCACTGAGCTCTTTGGTACATTGATGGCATGTTTATGGAAAAAATATACCAAAAATACCCCATGGCCTCACGAATTAAGAGGACAAGGTAAAGAACAGGAATAACAAAACATATGGAAGCCACAGTTTTAGAAGAGATCTACACCACACTTTTCAAGTGGGAATGACTGAGCTGAATGAATGAGGGGAGGCGATGCAGCTTAGTTGATAAAAATTTTCCTAGAGATACATAAGTCATCCCCAAGATTTTTAACTTCAGTTCCCAGCTTCCCTTCTTGCCTGATAAAGAAGTATGAGGAGCTTCATCCTAAAGTGGAAAGCATCTTGGACTGCCCAAGATGCTCATTCCCCAAAGGGTCAATCCCTTGCTGTGTTATTTCATGAAGACAGTCTCACAGAAGCCTTGGTTAGGGTTTGATGCCTTAAGGGGTGTGCTGAATATTTTGGGGATTCACCCTTAAGGCATCAGGTTCAAGTCATGCCTAAATGAGAGAAATACAATGAATGAAGTCAGAAATTAAATTACAATGCACTGTGTTGTAAAGTGTTTTTCTTAACTTGACAAGTTTAGCATATGGATGAATATTTAGTGGTCCTTTTAAAGCAGTAACTGCTTTTCACGGTTACTCATCTATTTAAGTGGTTGCTGTAGCTACAGCATAACCCTGAGAGTTGGCAGAGAGGGAATCGTGTATTCCATGATGTTCCCGAGCCTGTGTGAAATACTTCATGAACATTTGTGTATCCTAAAGTAGATGTTAGCAGGAAAGGTCTATGACGGTATACACAGAAATTTATTTCCTCATACCAAATAGAGATTATCAGCTTTAAAGTTCAGGATTTATCTTGTTTAAAGGCACTAATGCTCTCTCAGATATCCTGTCACCCAAATGAATCTTTAATTCTAACTTGAGTTCTGGGGTTTTATAGGGAGTTGTGTGATATAGATGAGATGGTAGGCCATAAAATAAACCTCATTAGTATTTGAGAAACACAGATTTGAGGTAATATTTTTGTGTAGGTGCTGGCTGTTGTAAACCATAGGTGACAGTAGAGCAAGTTTGTTTATGGAATCAGTTTACTGGAAAATCAACAGTGTCAGAGCAGCTCTAGCTCTTATATTTGGAATGAGTCAGGCTTGACATTTTAGGTTTAAAAAGAGCTCAGAATTTAGAACCGCATTAAGAATATACTGGATGAATTATTTTGAGAAGGCCAAATTAGATTTCTAAATTGACATGCAGTGCTAAAACTAGCTTGCCTGGATTCAGAAAAATGACTAATACAGAAGAAACCTTGGACTTATTTGGGAGGGAGGAATCAGTGTAGGAAATGTGTGCTAAAGGCTGTAAGAATCCTGTGCAGAAAACAAAGAAGAGGACAGGTATTAGGTGGTTGGAAATAAATATATTACTAGTTTAAAACCACCATGAAAAGCAATCAGCTAATAAATTAATCCAGAGTTAAGAGGTAAGACAGGAAAAAAATATTACTTTTAGATCTCATCCGTCCCAAATTCTGTTCCTGGCTATTGGATGGGTTGTCATATCACAGACGGGATATGATTGCCATGGAGACGGTTACAAGAACTTTTCCTGTAATTTAAATTTTACTGGATTAATATTTTTACATGCTTCCATAAGAGTAAAGGATCATTCACATCTTGCTCCTTCTTGTAGCAGTTATGTACACTGTGTTTTTATCTAAGGACTGTGAAAGTTATTTATATATGTGTTCTTTAGAATACTGGAAAGCCTACCCTTTGTATTGTTAGTCTTCAGG
>VYZS01026223.1:16407-43771 GCA_013400695.1 Neodrepanis coruscans
ACCTCAAACCATCTTTCCTCTTTCACATGTTGTAACACAAGCCTCATGCACAGCAAGCAAAACATGGGTGCTTGAACAATGCCTGTGGGAAAAGGTAAGATCAACTTCCTCATCCCTGCTGGACTGCAGAATATTGATTTCAGGGGGAAAAGCATCCTTTTCATTTTACTAGGAAACTACAAGAGCAATAGACCTACATAGATGGACAACAGTGTAATAAGCAGATACTTGGTGGCATGAAAAGAACAAGAGTTGCTGACAAACTATTTTTATTACAGTTTTAAGTTTGTATAGCTTGTACTTTTATTTTTTTTATTCTTCTGTAGAATCTCAGTTAAATATAATCTCAGTTACATACAATCACAGCTCTTCAAGCCAAGAGATTTCCTGAGCAGACAAGCTCTTTTCATAAAAAATGAAAGATGATTCTTTTATAAGGTCACCCTTGGAGAGCTTGCCCATATAGAGATGAAAACATTAACAATGATCTGCTCTGCATTCTAGAGAAAAATAATATTTGAAAAGGAAAAAAGAGACAAGCAAGAGCCAAGTGTGAAGTCTTGCTATCTACCCCTTCAGCACTCCTGAAAACAGATAAATTTAGTCATCTGCAGGCTTGGCCACAAGCTCACTGCAAGAATTACAGCTCATGCATACACAAACCTTGAAGAGTTTTGTTCAAGGTTTAATAATTGGCAGAAAAATATCACCTATTTTTTGTATATCCCAGCTCAAGTTACAAGATAACATCACATTTTTGAAATGGTGAAAAAAACATGTAGCACTAGCAAGGTGACAGAAATAATTTTAAATGTTCAATTCAGCATTTATTCAAGATATTCTCACAAAGAGCAAAAAACAACCTGAGGCAGTTATGAGGAAGGTGTGCAAGTGTGCAGAAGTTTAAGCATTAGAGATAGGAGCAGGACTAATATATCAAATACTGAATTCAAATGAACCATTAGGATTTCATCCTTTCCCCATTGCAAGAATGTGGACAAAAAGATCTAGAATACATACATACCTGTTTTTTTCTGAAAGGAACCGTTTCATTTTGTTGTTTGGGTTTTTTTCTCAATTTTTGACATCGATGATTACTGTCCTTCTCTTTTACATTATAATTTCAGGTTTATATAGGAGTATGGCAAATACATGTAGCACATCTTCGAAAATACTTGATTTGATTGTAAATTCATACAACTTTTATTTCAGCATTTCCCCTGTCTTACTTTGTAGTCTAAAAAAATATGAGAAACCTAGAGACACAAACAGCTACCTCAAAATCTTTAGAATATAGGGAAACAACTGATTTGTCTCAAAAAGCATCTTTTTCCTCTGCAACTGCACTTCAATTTCACCTATCCTTAGCGGGCCTTGTTCCTTTCTTTAAAAGAAAAATGGCTCAAACTAGGCAAGTCAGTAAGTGGTTCATATACCACAGGTATTAACTAACAAGTTGGTAAAAATTACCTGAGACTTCAAGAGCCAGCTCTCTCAGAGGATAGTCCAGCACCACACTGCAGTACTTTACAAAGAGCTTTACAAAGAGATAAATACAAAATATACACACTTCCCAAAAAGCCTCCCCAGGTGAGGTCAGGAAACACTACAGAAGGAAATAAAGGCAGGATATCACTGCTGAATGTTGTTTTCCTCCTCAGTTGACAGTTAATCCAGAGAGAAACTTTTTGCTGCATGTCACTACAGGGCTTTGCAGTGGTATAGGAGGTGTTAACACCAGCAGGGCTTTCCCAACATGTACACTTACTCTCCACACGCGGGTAATTATGTAGTGTGTTATCTCCAAAACATTTGTTTAAACAACTATGGGGGCTGTGTGACTACATCCAAATAAAACTGGATTCTTGATGTATTATTTAAAGTTTCAAGAAGAAAATCAATAATCTTAAAAACCCATTGACATTCAGAAAATCTGCAGATCAGATTCTGAACTGGTGAATCTACGAGACTAGATGAGTCTATGAGACTATTCAGTAAGAGATACCAACACACACCAGAAAAGCAGCCCAAAACACTGTAACTGAATGCAATAATCAACCAAAGACAGATCTGCAACCCTGGTAGCACACAGGGTGATGTGGTAACCAAAGCTTCTTGTTAGAAGTTGCCCAACAGAAAGCAGTATTGATTTTTCCACTATATTATTATTTGTTATGTGAGTTAGAATACTTTCCTCCTCAACTTCTAATGTGCGTTTTATAGTCATTTTACACATCTACCAGTCCTCAGAATCTGTGCAAATTAGTGCATTTACACCAACTTCCGACCAAATCGCGAATGACATAATATAATTAAGATAATTCCAAAATCGTGCATTACAAGTACATTATTTACGCTCTATAGGTAAACCACAACCATAAGGAAATGTCACCTTGCAGCAATACTTGAACCAGTATCTAATTTTAAATGCTTTTTGTTTTCAGTTTGTCCTGTCCAAAATAGGTCTTAAATCAGAAAGAGAAAAGTGAAACCAAATCACTATCACACTACCCGGCACAGTAAGCAATCAGCAACACACGGAAGGTACTTAGTCAGTTTCATGTTAAAAGACTGAAGGAGGAAGATTTAAAGCTCCAAATATCAGGAAAAAGCCAAACTCTTATATGCATTTTTTTTTTTATGCAAACAGTGGGATTACCCGGAACAGCTGAGCTAGCAGCTCTAATGTTTGTGAGGAGGCAGTACTGTTCTCCTAGGCCACATGTCTACACACCCAGTTTCATGCTACTATTTTTGAAAGTTGTATTATAGACCTGCTTCTTTTGACTCTTCATTTGGCTTTTACCACTGTTCCCATTACCAGGTTTCAAGGAGTTCCAGATGCACATGTTAACAGCACTGGTAGCTTTTCTAGAGCAAAACAAATACCTTTGAGTTGTGTTTGGCAACACCTAACTTTCCATATTGTCCATATGTATCCATATTGTCTGGCATAAAGGCAGAGAGCCACCTTGCGCCCAAACTCTCCATTCCCCCAGAGAGATTTACAGATATGAAAAAAGAAAATCAAAAGGCTTTGCAATTCCTCTGTGGCACACTGAGCCTGTAAAACTAAACCCATTTTATTTCATCATATTCAAATCCCAACAGTTCCAGTGAAATTTAATTATACCTTCACTTTGCATAATTAAACAGCCATTTCATGGCTTTCTAAAGCATATAAAATGACTGATGAGTGTAATGGTAAAACTTTCAAAAGTACTAAGTGGTTTAGGAGGCTACAGGTATGTCTAGACAGCAGCTAACTTGCATAAAAAAAGCAGTATTATTTTGTTTGCCCAGTGGGACTAAGTACATCTCCACATATGCCATGTTTTTGCAGCTCAACTATTTCTGGTATTTTATCTACTCCATTTACAGCTAGTTCAAGTAATTGCATCATGCAGAACAGATATATCCAAAACCCTGCTGATTATCAGATGTGACTCAGTATTTTAGCCACAAAGGAAGTCTCAAAAGGTTCATAGTTTGGTGGAGCGGTAGCTACAGAACACTCAACTGAACCCTTAACACTGGTTCACTCAGTACATTAATTGAGTGAGAGACAAGATTTTTTCCTGTCTCCACACTAAAAAAAATCATATTATGGGATGCTTTCCATCTCATTTTGCATATATCCTGAAAGACTTCTTAGATCAAATTCACCATATTTAGTAGGTTTCTTCTTCACTGGATTCCTGTGCCATGTTCATCATTGAAGTATCAGAGTCAGCTGTCCTTAACTCATTCCTCTTTGAGACGAGGTGCTAATGAACTGTGGTATCTCTGACAGAAGAGCACAAAAGGTTTTTCTAACTTTTTTTCCTTTTGGAAAACTGATATTTTGTAAGCAGCTACAATAGGACTTATACTACATACATATATATATTATTGAAGTAGTATTTCCTACTTTTTTCTCTCTCATTCCCCTTTCAAAGAGACCACCTTTGCTGATAGAACAGTTTCTAAAGCTAAAGGATGCATCTCATAGAACTCTTTCTTTATACAACAGCATAGTTGATAGGGACTTTCACTCAAACCACTGCACACAGAACAAAATTAACAATAGCCTGCTTTGAGAATATATTTGGTTCACATGCTAGCTGAAGATTAATGCTTTTTACCATTCCCAGAAACTCTATAGGAAGTCTTCCTTATACCCACAAAGTGCTACCACTTCATATATAAAAATACCCAAATAAATTGACCAAGGATAACACAAGTTGATTTGATTATAATAAACACTTGGATTTTTTTTAATTCAATCTTGTTTTAACAAGTCACTAGGTCATAACTTAAGCTAGCATTTCTATGTCCAATGTGCAATCTTGTCCCTTGTAAGAAAACCACAAAAAACATTAGCTACAACTCCTGTGTGAAAAATACACCATGCTGTACTTCAAGCAGTGAAACAGGTTTTTTAACTTGTTTCACAGATTTCTATTCAAATACAATCCTAATGCAGAATGGTAAAGACTAAAAGGAAAAAAAACCACAGATGGAGTAATATATACATACCGAAATGTGAAAGTATAAATAATGTAAGCATATGGCATACATGTGAAACTGCTTAGATGATCAGACAAAAGTCAAATGAAAGCAGCATTCCCTGTTTCAGTCTTCAGTCATAAGATGGACAGTCTTCTCATATGTTTTAGAGAGGTTAGAATAGTCTTTTTCCTTGACAATTACCACACTCTCTAGAAAAAATGCTCTTTACTTTTATTTCTATTACTCAGTTTCTAAAAATACTCCTTAGCCTGGCCCAGTAGCTGGAAACTGTGCAGAGCACAGACCTGATCACAGCACTTCTGTGATTTTAGCACTTCCAGAGATCCACATGTAACTGATAGAAGTTCATAGGGAAAGGTTACCTAAGTTTATAGTGTACGCATGCATGGAATAACAATGCACAGGAGATCTCTACTGAGGAAAAACAACTCTGAAGGCCCACCAGATTGTATAAACTAAAAATGTTGCCAGAAGCCAACAGAGACAGAAGTGGAAATTGCTGGAAAACAGTTCTCCAACAGACAGCTGACATACACAAATACAAAACTGAACCAAGAAAAACAAGCAACTCACTTTTTCTGAGGTCATCCAGCCTGAGGAGCTGCAGCCCTAAGAACACCCTACAACCTTTGCGGGCCCATTCAGCTGAGGGCCCCCTAAGTCACTCTTCTCACACCTGGAGCCAGTTGGACCTTCAGCCAGCATGACTGCTGCCCCAGTTTACAGCTGCAGTGGCTCACCAGGAGTCCCACCTCCACCTGCTTCCTGACACCCCTCTGCAGGAGGCTGCTGGCTCTTCAAGAGGGGCAGAGGAAAGTTCATACACCACACCTTTGATGTGCCATCTCAAACACAATGTTTTAATACAAATCTGGCTATGACATCAGTTTAAGCTACTCTTATAGGATTGGCTGATGCACAAGTGTATTTTTCTTGTGTGCAGAGAGAAAACCATCAGGGACACTAATTTCTTACACCGCTGCTGGAAAACTTGCCATCACCAAGATGGCAAAAGTGTTATGTACATGGAAATAGAGCAAGTGTCTTGAGGAACACAGCCAAGCATCAGGCTGCTTCTCATTCTCCTGCTTTACGTGATGTCTTCCTCTGTGAATGGGGAAGTGATTTTCAACCATACACAGAAAATTATGTCCTACTCACATTTGCCAACTTTCTTTTATCATAGGCAATACTGCAAACTACAAAATCATTTGCCCTACAGCTTCCTTTTACTCAAGAATGATGCCAGTTTGGGCAGATGGAAAAAGACATTGGGGGAAATTTAGATACCTGTTCCAGCAATTTAAGACCAACTCTTGGAAACAAAGCTGTAGCATTCTCTGCAAGTGTCATCACTACAAAGCCAGCAATGAACACAAAGGATTTAAAAAAAACAATCCTCACTTACAAATGCACATTGATTTTCAATAAAGCCATTTGAACATTCTTTTGCTTGGACTGCAGGTTGACTGTCACCACTGATTTGCAGACAAGAGATCTATATATAATATTATTACTACTATTATTTTTTATGTGTTAAGTATTTTTTAAGCATTTCTGCTCTCAAGAGAGGGGAAAATAATATGAAAGCAAAAAAAGGAAGAGAAGAATGCCATTTGATTTTCTTTTCTTTCCTGGTAGAATTGCCTGGAAAGCTGAAAGAACACATAATCTTACCAGATAAAGAGGCATTTGTTTTGAAATAGCAACATAGATCATATTAGCTTTTCATCAGCAATGCCACTAACAGACTGACCACAGGAAATTAAGAATGGACAGCTCTGAGAAAGCTCTTTATAATTCATATTCTAGACGAATGGCCATTTTTTATTTCCTCGCTCAGCACCTTTTCACTACAAAACATCCACATACTAGAAGGCTGTCATGCAAGAGCCAGAGGTCATGTGAAGAAATTAAAGTAATACAACTGGCTGATATAGGTCAACCTGGTGATTGCAGACCTTCCAATTCAGAAGTGCCTTAATTCATTCAGCTAACAAGTAGGATAGCCCCTGAAAGAGCAATCAGAATAAAAATGTACGAATAGAAACAGAGTAAGGATGTAAAGAGCACCTGTCTGGTTATGCTGGATGCTTCACACACACATCCTGGGAAATATAACCTTAGAAAAAAAAACGTTGTCTATTTCTCATCCACACACAGTACCTATGGGATCTGATTTCACTTTCCAAACAGATGTAACTACAGCTGCTTCACTTGCAATATGCCTCCTAACGCTGTTGATGAATAGCCCTACATTTATCACCCAGGGAGGCTGATCAGAAGGGATTGTGCCTTGTGCTCCAGATTTCAGTACAAGTGCCTGAAACCATGAAACACCACAGACAACCACAGGCTCACCTGGGAGGCATGATGCCATTGTTATAACTCCTAAATAGTTTTCAGACCCTGTCAGAGCAAAAAGTGAGCATGCAATTGGAATGGCTAATAATGACAGAGGGGTTTACACACTGGAGGCAGGTCTTCTTTCAAGCTGTGTCCTCTTCAGGTGTTCAGGTCCTCAGCTATTTGCCAGGACCCTTTCAGTGAGGGCTGCAAGGCTGCCTGGCTTTAGGGCCAGGAATCTGGTACAGTCATTAATTCTACATTTCACCTATTACTAAAAATAGTTAATATTAAATACTTAGTGCCAATATTTAACAGGAGTAAATGAGATGACCCTATTTGATACCAGAGGAAAATAATCATGCAATTGATACAGGATGCAGCTTAAAAAAAAGTTATGAGAAGTGGTAGGATGTCAAATAATGTGGTTTTATGGGAAAAATAGAACTTTTCAAGCAGTTGTTACATTTCTTAAAAGAATGTAAGTTTCAGTGAGAAGGCTACTATACTTAACCTTCTGTAAGGTATTTGACTTGCTAGTCCTGATAGAAGAGACCAAATAATATTAGGTCAACAATTACTGCATAAAAAACAGGCAGTCAGGTTTCATCTTAATAATTTGAAGTAACTAATTATAGTTGAAAAGTGCTCACAAAGCAGGTACTTGTAGGGAAGACTCTAAGGATTTGCCTCTTGGACCTATGTTGCTGACATTTCTCCTCAGGACATGAAAGAAAACAGAACCTCCCCACTGAAGAAAGCTGTAGAGCTGAAGATTAGAGATGGGGTCAGAAACAAAAATATATCCCTCATACTTTAGGACACTTTAGGACAGCCAAATGTACATACAAAAACATAGACAGTCTAAAATAAAGAGTGAATGTCAAGGTTAGAAAAATAATTTAAAGAAAAGATATTTAAAACCCATTTCTCCAGGCATTTGCTTCCACAGTCACTCCTCTTTGTGATGGAGCTAATGATCATGCAGCATGGGGCTGACTAGTTGTCTATGCAGAGTTAGTTTTCTGTTTGTAAATTTTGGAGGCTTTAAATAAAAACACTGAAAAAAAATTTCCAGACATTATGTGGCAGTCCCAAGGCTCCAGCTAGCTAACATAAGGGAAACAAGACAAATCCCCCAGGAGATGCAGAAAGGATAAAAGGGAATGGTACTTGATCCAGAAAGTGTCCCACTGATGATTCTAGACTTCTCATTGGTCACGATGCTGTGGAAAAGTTGTAGATGCAGTGGGTGTTCCTATGTATTGTCTCATCATTTTTTATAAGTAATCTCTAGGTAAGAAAGAACAGGTTACAAGGTGGACCCAGAAATGTCCTTCCTCAGGACAGCACCTCAGTTCATGTTTAAGTTATACTGCTGCACTTAAAGTGTAGCTGAGTATATGCTAGCTACTTCTGATTTTTTTGCTTAAGAATGATGGCTTTGAGTATGTGCTTAAATCAGTGTCAGAATCCTTCACTTCTTGGCTGAGCAATTAGTGTCAAGTCAGGGAAGGGGAGCATATTTTTATTGTGAGAACATATGCCCAGAGAGAGTAGGACTGAGCCCAAAAATCATCAAATATGGTCCAGAGTGTTGCCTGAGGGTAAATTTCAAGTTGTGTCATCTTGGCCCACATTCGAAGGAGTAACTTCAGGCAGACAGGCAGGAGTAACCTGCCAGCCCCAAGAGCCATCCATTACATCCTCCCTGACACAGAAGGAAGCAGGTTAATTTTAATTCAGACAGCCCAGCAAAATCCTACTCTTACAAAGTGAACCATTATTCAAGGCTTGTTTTGAAAGGCTTCTTTTTTATAATGGTTAAAAAACTATTTGTTTTTGTGCTGTTATCAATCATCGTGCAAATGGCCAGTGATAACTGAAAAAATTGAATGTGTTCAGAAAGAAAGAATACCTGGGGACCAGGCTATAAACATACTTCAAAAAAAGCATCCTCTGTGGAAAGCTGATTTTTATTCTTTCCAAACACATATCTCAGACACACTGGCACTTTGTGAATAAACAGTTTAACTGCTTTAATTAAGGCAATACAACTAAGTCATCACATCCAGCTAAGCTAATGTGACTTCTGTTGAACAATAATGGTAAAAGCATTCCCTGTAACTTCAGTGAAGGAGAATTTTACAAACTATTTATTTTCTAGTTTGTCCATCATCACTCTTGTGCGAGACCAAGTCTGTGGTCTCTTCTGTACTGAAACTCACTGAGCTAGAAAGTGTAAAGATGAGAAATATCTAGTCATCTATCCCTGTTAGAGCACCAGCTCAGGAGATATCTGATAAAAATTTTACTGGTTTTAAAAGCTGAAGTCTGATATCACCGTTCTCTCCTCTCCCTCTCCTCCTTTTCAAATGATGCAGTAAGTTTCAGCAGTTTCAGAAGGAACTACTTCTATTACAATAGTTGAAACCCTGGCAAGGGTACCTAATTACCGAGAAGGAAATGGCAGTGCTCTAGGTTTCACTGTTTGCAGGAAGAGAACAATGCCTTGTCCTTTAAAAATAAACAGTCTCAGCTTCTTGTATAGGGAAATTTTAATCAAAGGATTTAAAAATATTTATGACCATAAGGACAAAATCCACAAGAGCACTAAAAGAATTGTCCAGCAGAAGCAAAAACACTTCTGCAAAAACATCCGTGACAGGGATGGGCAGTGTGTCCTGGAGACTTCCAGCAAAATAACTTTTACGTTTAGTAAGTACTCAATCTGGAGACCCTCCCACCCAGCACTGCAAAACTGAGGGGCCAAGACCAAGCTTAGAGTTTTGGCTCTAAATAAAAGCATAACAAATTTTCAAGTGTAATGAAAATAGTTTCTGAAAGTATTTAAACACATCTTCATGGTGTCTTCTTCCCAGCATGAGTAGAGTATGGGAACGTGAGTACATCAGCCTAGTAGCCTCCAGACTAGTTCCAGGAATACAGAGAAGATACATCATGTGAATATGAGGGTCCTCATGAGAGGTTAACTCTGAATCTGAGCAGCCTGAAAGAGGGACAAAAAGGAAAGACATGTCTTCTACCCTTTCTTTCAGAAATGCAGTCAACAAAGCCCTTGATTTCATAACTGACTTCTGTTGTACCTTAATTCTAATCTCTATGTGTGAATTAATTGTACTTAAATTAATTATATTTCTTTAGAAGCAGACTTGGTCAAAAGACATATGAACTGCCCTCTCCAAGTAATACAAGGATATTTGTGTAAGTTACTCCCACTAAAGCTATTTTGTACACTTAGTCCTTAAAGTACAAAAAAACCTTTGAGAGAATAAATTCCCCAGGTATCTTCTAAAGATAATGCCTCTGCACTCAAAACAGTAATAACCAGAAATTTTGTCTCTCTTTTAATCTGATCTTGTAGATCAGGTCTCTGCTCTGATAGAGAAAATGTGAAATACAGAGAAAATTAAATTGTAAATCTCAGCAGCTTCTAAGGGACACAGAGTTGAGGAGGGATTCTCCTGAACTGAGACACCATGACAGGCAAAAACTGGAGTCCCCTTGGACAGGTCTGTGTTGCCTCAATGAACTCTGTGTGCTCACAAAGTCCTATTTCATGCCCAGTGGCTGCAGAGCTGTAGCCTGGCTGTGCCTACCAGGAAGAGGAAGAGTACTGGAGATGGAGAAAGAGTGGATAGCCTTGGAGGCTTGGCTCACTGCTGTCCCACCATGGAGTGATGGAAAGGGCTTGGGGACAGGCATCAGAATATCCCTGCCCACAACTGCCTCCCTCAGACATCCCTTAGGACAGGCAAAGAAGGCACAAAGCCACAGCTGTTTTGCTGCAGAAGAAAAACAGCTGCCCAAGGCAGCTCCTCTCCACGTCTGGTCAGACATGCCCACACGTGCATACACTCACCTGCAAGAGGAGCTGGGTCCTGCAGAGTCACTGGCTGCAGAGGCTCTGCATGGATGTGCCCATACCATCAGCAAATGCAGGAGATAGAGAGTAAGCCCCTACCCTCGGGCCTACCTCAGCATGCAGCACCTCTACAGCCAGCGAGTTTTACCCCTCTATACCACTATGGTGTTCTTTGGATTCAAATATCCATGCATCTAGCCGAGAAAAGCTCCTCCTGCCTACAGCATGACAGTATTCGTGTTCAGATCCCTACTCGTGGGTTAGCTTAGACAAGTTTACATGAACTGTAGTTGCACCTTTGAACTTCAGTGCAGGTATGACAAATTAGCTGAGATGACATGCCCAGCCAAGGCACCCCTTGGTGCTGCTGGGACATCTGTCCTCTGCTGCACATGCATCCCTAGAGTGATGTCTTTGTCCCCTCTCTTTCTGACCTGAATCTCTCATGTCTTACCTCCTGGGGCGCAACAGAGAAACCTGGCCAGATGTTTCAATTTCCTCATATTCACAGCATTGATTGCATTAGACTAGACAGGATTTCTCCACTGGCACTACCCAGGGGTAATGTGAAATGAGTTATGAACATTATCCACTCTGTGGTGTACATATCTGATGCCAAGAAAGCCTTAATGGGGTCAAGTGGAATTTCATGCTTGAGGAATCTCATATGCTTGGACATGACCCAACTTCAGAAAATGAGTTGATTTTATTTCTTCACAAAGGCTTTGGAGACATAGTTCCTAGTAGAAAGCAACTGCTGTGTGAGGAAGTCTGGCATAACCTGTTCCTAAAGGGAGTTCTGTGTGTGGAGGCAGCTTTCTGTCATTTACAGCATAAACTGACTGGTGCATTAAATGGCTTCTATTCTTTTTGAAAGAGTGACTACAGCAGCCTAGTGTGTTTGGTTCATTTGTTGAAATGGATAACCTGATCTACAAAGGAAAGAAAAATAATACCAAGTTTCACTTTTGAGAAAAAGTGGTAACCATGCTTCAGCTCTTCACATGATCTCAGCATTTCAGTTACTCAACAGAGAGCAGAGGACACATCATGTCTTCTTAAATCAAAAGCTGAAGTTTGATAAAATCCTCTAAATTGTTCAGTGAATAATAGCATCAATGAATTCTCACCCCTGCACATATCTCTTCCCAAGGTGAGTGCCTGCAGACAGCTCTGATGTCTGATCTGGTTTAACACAGCGCTGCCCTCATTGGTGTATCAGGAGGATTTCCAGATGCCCTATCTAAACATATAAGGACTTGATGCCTTTGAAATCTCCACCTTCAATCAAACCAGATTGACATTGTCTGAAACCAACAGGTTCAGAAACGACAGTGACAGGGAAGGAAGAGAAGTCAGATAAAAAGAGCAATACCATAATGTCTCATTTTGTTGAGAAATCAGACTAAAAATCATTATCTAATTAAGATGATCATTTTTGCAGTCGAAACACAGTATGCTGGTATTGACTGCTATATACATAATCAATAACAATATTTAACATTGCGGTAGTGCTTTTCACATGCACTGATTTAATCACTGACCAAGCAGTACTGAGGATGAAATTCTGATGCCCTCACCATTTTTACATAACAACATGGGAAACTTGTCTGATAAAGCCTGGACTAGAAGGAGTTAACAGAGAGCACACAGTTTAATGAAAGAATGTTTAATTGTCTTAAGATAAAATATATTTGTTTTCTTTTAAGCACAGTAGCTCACCCAATAAGCACTCCATTACATCTGCATGCCAAAGATTTGATCCAAGCCCACTCAATCAGCTACACTTATTAACTTTGCTTTGTGTAAATTTGTGGATTTAATAACAGAGGAACTTTGGGACCAGAATGTCCAGCAATCCATTTACTGCTGGCAGAGGCTGGTTACCACATGCTTCAAAGGAAAGCAGAAGAAACCCTTTGTAGAGTTATAGGGAATAGCCTGTTCAGAGAAAATGCCTTAATTAGTCAGAAGATGGCTTGTACCCTGAAGCACAGGAGACATTCGAAGGTAATTAAATATAAAGAAAATTAGCATGTAGTTCATGAACCACACAAGTAAGGTGACATGGTGCCTGGTAGCACTGAACTGAACTATTCTGGATGCAGAGAAATTAATACATTTGTTATTAATGTGACCTTTTCTCAGCCCCAATTCAAGTTTGCAGGAAAAGGAGAAGGACAAGATTTCAGGAGGAATTGCAAGAGAAACAGAGACTCTTCACCAACAAACAGAGTGAGGAGGAGGCAGAAATGGCAACTGTTGCTGGGCCCTGACCAGGCACCTGGCAGAGCAGGATGCCACTGCCACTGTGCCTGCTTTTGCCCAAATCCTGCGGGAAACATGCCAAACAGAGCGCCAGATGGTTTCCACTTTGAAAAAGGTGGATAGTACTCCAAACAGCAACTCAAGTTGCTCAGGGGAAAGGCAAAAAAAGGCAAAAATAAAGCAGCATCATGAAGGGAGACATCCGCTAGAAAACATGTGTGATAGACTGAAATGTTGTTAATGTCTTAGACATTGTCAAAATCATAGAAAAACTTTTTGTCAACCTGCAAAGAAGCAACTGCCCATCTGCAACCACTGAAGCATACCACAGACCCTCCATGCACCAGGTGGAATATGCCTCCTGACTGGAACTTGGACTGTGACAGGAACTTGAGATAAGACTATTGTCCAATTATCTCAGGTCTAAGGAGAAGTAAACAAGGCTCAGGGAACAAGAACGTACCCACAAAGAAAGCCAAACTCAGCAGGTGTGCTAGGAATCAGGCTTAGCTTGTCTCAGCAGACAGAGAAGAGTTCTGGGAGTGTGATGGCAAAATCTCTCCATACAAAACAGAAGAAGTAAACCCTCCATCTCTGGGAAGATCATACACATTCATGTGAGAGCAGTTGAGAAGAGGTCATAATCCGTCAAAAACTCCCAAAGTGCTCCCAGACTCATTCCTGATGCCTTCCACCACCAGAGGATTGCACATGGTACAAGTGATGCAGCAAACCTGGTCTGTCCCAAGAGACTGTAAGACTTTCTCCCCCAGAAGATGTGCCTGGGGATCTCCTGAAAGTATATTAACCCATTGAACTCTATGTTTGCAGGACCTTCACCACCAAAAAGACCAGAAGACACACAGGAGGCCACCAGGTTCCACAGAGGGGTGATAAATTTTCTATTTAATCTTTCTCTGTCCCTCTTTCTTCCTCATTCCCTCCTTTTTCCTATTTCTTTCTATGTCTCTCTGCTTCACATTTACAGTTAAATAAAATCCATACTATTGACTTTGGCATATGGTCTCATTTGCACCTTAATTCAGGTAGAGGCATCTCTAATAATTTTAATAACTGGATCATAACGACATGCTAGATAAGCTGGATGAGTGTAGGGAATGGCAAGGAGAGAGGTAAAGAAAAGCAATTGAAACATGAATTTCCTACTATACTCCAGTAAGGTCCAACTAGAAATCTGAATAAAGAGACTTAAAAAGAGCCAATGACATGCAGGAGCCTGGAAAGCAAATTAGAAGGAAGCACTAGAAGGATAAGAGATAGGTAAAATGATCTTGACAGAATAATATGAGAGGTAAAGTGCATGTGATACAGACCATGAGAATAACAATAGCATCTCAAGTGCAAATAGATACTCCTCCCCATTAAACCACACATATGAGGCATTAAACAGAAGCATCAGTGGATATAAAAAGGATATGAAGAGTAAATCCAAAACTGCATTAAAAACTGCAGTGTTTGTCAACAACCCCTACACCAACACTGTGTGTCAGGTTGCTGGTTTTTCCCAAGCCATGCTACATTTTGCAAGGATAGGATGTTTGTCTTGAGGGAGTGTGGTCACAGGGGTTGTACCTTTTTCAACCACCCCAACCTACAGGAATCTTTCCATTTGGGCTATAGTATCTCATCACAAATGTCCCCAGAAGGGTCCCCCTATCAGGCCTATACCAAAGGACCTTACACTTCATGCTATGAAACTTATCCTAGGTTTATATTTCAGTGTGTATGGTGACTGATTTCCACCCATATGATGGTCTAATGCTTGTCTCTATTGAGATTTTTATCATTGTATCTACCCAAGAACATATTTTTTTTCCAGTTCTACTATTATTTTTCAAACTGTACATCAGCTCTCCTTCGGGAGTCCCTGTGAAATACATCCTCCTACTCTTAGCTCTCCTGTTTTTCCTTTGCAATTAAACTTTTATGTTCAAATTCCTTGGCATTGCATACAACCTAAGGTGTGATTTAAGACCATTTTTCCACGTGAGCATTTCTCTGGCATTTGACAAGGCGTGACCCCAATGTCCCAGACAAGCCCCACAACCCGTGGGAGCAGCTTGGGTGACCACCCTTCCTGCTTCAGCAGACAGTCCTGAAACTTTGGGAGAGGAATGAAGGTGAATTTCAAACCCTCATATTTTTCACAGGAATATAATTCACATGTCATTTCAATTTTTATAATTTATAAACAGAGCAACAAAACCCAGGAGCACCGGGAAGGCAGAGTGGGGTGACTACCTTGCCAGACCTGGCAGACCACTGTGTTCCTGCTCCTGGTATCTGATACAACAAAGGCACACTCTGCTAATCCCTGCTGGCAGCTACCATTTCAGCTTCTGCTTCTATTGGCAACATGAGGCAGTTAACACCACTTTAAATGCCTAGGAGATTCATGTGAAAAGAAATATGGGCACCTAACTGGAAAAAACCACTACAGAGCCATAAATCTCAAATAAAATTAGGAAAGACCTCACACAGTATTTCAGGCAAAAAAAAAAAAAAGTAGACATGGGGACAAGCTGCATGTTTACAGGCACTCATCTTTAAGCTGAATATCTTTTGTCTTTAATAAACATACACAGCTTTTTATAGATGTCAATGCAGACAAACAAAGCAATCAATAATCCCACTCAAACAGTAGATACCAACCTGAATAGTTTTTTTCAGTTTATCAACGTATAAATGTGAAAACCACAATGTTGTCTTAAAAAGCTATTCATAGCTAGTATAAATGAGGACAGACACGGCTAGCCGAGGATTACAAGTGGACAAAAAAGCAAAACTCACCTTAGGTATCAAAAGACCACCACCATTATTTATTTGCCTGTAATTCAGACTATTAGAGATGCTTATTTGCCTGCACTCTCTGCAGGAATGCCAAGGTATGGCAACATGGAGTTATGCCTTTTTTCAGTCCCTCACTGCAGGTTTGGGCACAGATCCCACAGTCAATCCCTACATTGACCAGTACCAAAGTCTGAGGTAGATGGTTCAAAGGCAGCCTAGCCTAGAGCCTTAAAAAGAGCTGCCCTCAGCAGAGGTTCAGCTCATCCTTGTCCCACCACAGCCAGGCCTCAGTATTTTCAATCACAAGCTGGAGTCCCCAGAATAATAGAACATTCAAAAAGCCTATTTATTTAGAGCCACAGGACTGGTGAGAATTGAGTTATCTTACATGTAGACCCTATGCCCACTGTCTCATGCCTCTTCCTATAGCTCCACCCCAGAGCCAGCCTGCCCCTCTCCTTCCCACTCTTGGGGCAGAGCAACAGCACTCTAGCCCATAGCTTCATCTGAGAGGCTCCAGCAGGATGGGGAACCAGCGGAAAGCCTGCAGGAAGCCTTATGGCTTTCATCACCAATCACTTGCTGGGCAAAGCAGAATCCTGCTTCTACTTTCTTTCTAACCCAAAAAACAGTTTATATCAGTTTACATTTCCAAGGCTATCATGGCAAGAAAAAGTGCCAGAAAGTTCCTTTTTTTAAAATGAAAGCCTACTTTACATGTTTAGCTCCTCCAAACAAACGCAGCCTACACCATGTTTTGAGAGGCCCGAAGTCTAGCTCTGCACAAGTGAGAGAAAAACTCAGGGCCTAAATCTTCTTGAAATACACGTTGAGTGCCTGTGATTACCAATGGAAATGTGCCATAACATGCGTCAATCTAATTTTGGAAGCAAAATGTCCAACCGGATGGCACATTGCTGATTTTTTTATCCTTCCCTGTGATTCCCTGCAGACTCCATCATTCCCTCCATTTCTGTGTGTCCACAGCCATCAGAAGCATTGCCTCCTGTACACTGAGCATTCAGGCATTCTGACAAGAGCCAGCCCTCCTGATTGATGCCAGTGCTGCCAAAGGAGGTCTTGATGAGATTTACAGACTACAGGAGTTTGTGCTTTCTTTTCTCTCCCTCTCTCCGCAAAACGTCCCAAGCCATTGTTGTCTGTTTCTGTCACCATGCCATTAACCTAATTAGCCAGAGGAAATTAGAAATCGAGACAAATGTTTAGTGTGCTGAATTTCCAGAATGACTTGCTGCAGCTTTTGTCTGCACACAACAAGAGGATGTCATAAGAGGAGAAAAACTGCAAGTTTATGTAAATTAATCTCTGGGAATCAGAAATCAGAAACAAACATAAACACTCATTAGAAAGTCTTATTAATTTCTGCATTAGCTTTGATTTTTTTTAAATATATGTTTTGTTAAACAATCAAGATCTAAAATTTCAGCATTATACAAACCTTTGTTTACATAGAAGAGATACTACAACATTAACACCTTGTAATATTTTTCTTTTTGAGGAGCTAGCCATCACTCTTTTAACATGTATTTGTCTGGTTTATCAAGTTTAACAATTGTGGTATATCTCCATACTATAGGGCTAATGTAATTAAATCCTATTAACACATCAGGAATAAAATTCTTTAATAGGCACATGAGGCTTTGCGAGGCAGCTCATTCCTGTGCAGATTTAATACCCTTAAATTAAGCAAGTGTGAATGGGAGGATGAATCTTATTAAAAACTTAAATCTGATTATATTTGAAAATTATTGGTTTCTTAATGTAATAAATTATCCAATACAGACTAGAACAAATAATATATCCTAGCTTCACATAACTCCACTCTATAACAAGTGACAAACGAAATTAAGAATGACTGTGGGGCAAAAAAGAAGGTCTTTTTATAAAAGTCATTTTGCATAATGAAATACTTAAATCATTTTAACAAACACTGGGGGAGGGGACAGAAGATATATGTGCAGATGAGGGCATTAGAACAGGACTCATTTTTCCTTTTCAAAAAGGAAACTCAAAGACAGTCAGATTGGGGTTTTTTTCCTCTAAAAATGCCATTCTGACGAATTTGTTGTAAATTTTGAAAAGAAAAGCTGAAGCTTATGTTGGTGGGAGCTGATGCCTTTTCCAGAAGGCTAATGCAAATGTAAACCATCTGCCACGCATTCTGCTGATAAAGCTGTACTTCCGAACAATGGACTAACAGCACTGGAATACTAAAACATCAATTCAACATTAGGAAAAAGTTTTAAAAGAGATCATAACTTTCAGAAAATAGAGGTATTTTTGCTGTCCCTTCATGCAAAGAGAAATTATTTATTTTATATGTGTATGTATGTATATACACACATTTCCTTATGTAACCTATACAGAGCATAAATCATGAATACTGAGGAAGAGGTAAGGGTGTCTCTTAATGGGATCCTCTGCTAAGGAATAAATTACATTAAATCACTTATGTAAACAAAAAAACCTCAAATCTTATAAATAGCATTGCTACTTTAAGTGAAAGCTGGAGATTGCCATTAGTCACTAAACATGATTAGGTCTCTTCCTTTTAACATGGGACCATTCCAAAGCATTGGCAAGTAACAGCCAAGCAAGCAGTAGTTTGACAATCTGAGTCTGAGTTCTTTAATTGGGACAGTGAACATCATTCAATCCTTAACGATTCCAGTGGAAAGTCCCAGTGGATTTTTAATCTGGTCCTATGTGGCTTATTTATGAATGGGAGAACTGGGGATTGGAAAGCTTTACTTTCAAATCAGAGTAACTAATTTACTGTGAATGCATGCAAATGAAAATAGTTAACTGAAAGAAGACACCACAAAAATGTCTTTACGTAGATTAAAAACTATATAATTTATTAAATAACATGCCCCAAAGTGGTTTCTTAAACTACTTCAATGATGGTAGGCACCACTATAATAATTTGTAGTGAAAAAATGTATGATATTTTTATTGTGCAATGCAGCACCCTGAAAGTGTTTCCTTATTTCTACACTGTAAAATAATCTCAAGTGCATTTCAGGCTAAGCATAGGGCACCATGTATGTATCCACCACATCAACAGATCCGGATATAATGTAATGTGATCTTAAAATGATAATAATTTAATTAGAAGACTTCAATATCCAATAGTTCTTTTAACTATGTTAATTATTTAGGCATCAAGCTGGGGTGGAAGGACAGAACTGTATAATCACAAGTTAAAATGTCTCTAAAACGCAACACCAGTAATGCAAAAAATAGAATTTTTCTTCCTTTTTTAATGTGCTTGCCTACCAGGGCTGATGTTGTTTCCACCTGTAAGCAGACAGCAGCAAAAGGAAGTCCCAATTAAACAAATCTCAGAGAGATTTGGACGATTCTGCAAGTTCACCTCCATGTGTATTTCCATAATTTGAATGTCTTTTTAGGTAAAAAGTGTCCTTCAATTGCAGAAAACAAACGGAATTGTGACTTCTTTAACAGTAGTTGTCTTGCTCGTCCTCAAAATTCAAGCTTAAAAAAATCCCAATTAGTCCTTCAGGAATTACTTTCTCAAGTTGTATGTGTCCTTTAGATTAACAACAATTTCCCTTCATTCACTCTTATTTATTGAACTAAAATAGCAGATATATGTGTGTTCAATAGACATAATAGGTTACTCTAGAACAAAAAAAGTAACCCTCCTCCACCATCATCTTCGGTAGTCAGTACTCATTTCTCTTTAAATCCAAGGCAAAAAAAACCCAAGAGTTCTGGTTGTTTCTTAGATGGATGACAGATTTCGTTCTAATTAATCTAGAGCACTGTGTATAGAAACGACTGCAAAAGCAAACATGTCTATTAACAAAAAGCAGTGATTACTGCTTGGCATTTAGCCAGTAACTCTACATAAGCAATGAATTGATGCCTGCAACTGTCTCAGTGCCATATGGGTTCTGCTGTAGCAATGAATTGGATCCAACACAAGGTTAAGATGTGTCAAATTTAACTGGGGTTTAATTGATACTGGTAAAGAGGCTCTAAATAAAGAAACAGTGTGTGTGCTATTAGAAACAGGATGCATGTCAGCCTACATCCCCCAGCTTGTTGGCAACAAAACTATGCTGAAAGATCCAAAGGAGTTTCCAAACTCCTTTTTCCTTTCCTTTTTTTCCTTTTCCTTTCTTTTTTAACTTTTTTGATAGAAAAGAGACAGAGACAACAAAAACTTTAGGTTAACAGGCTTACTAGCACTTAATTGGAATCGAAAGACATAACACTAATCAGGTATACTGTGTTACTATCCACGTGCACTCCTGGTTTTTACATGCTAAGAAATCTCTTCACAGTATGCCAGTCATTTCGCCTGACTTAAATTCTAAGCTAATGTTTCCATTCATTTATAAAGAAAATAACCCTAAATTACACAAGTGGCAAGATTGCACAACTTAATATCCAAGAGCCAGAAAGAAGGATTATCTTTTCTTGAACAGCAACAGAATACTTTATGACCCCTAACCAGCCTCAGAAGTTACTCATCATGTATGATCGCTATTTTTGTTCCACTGACAGCTTTGGTGCAATGAGCCTTTTATACAAAGTGACATGTACTCAGAGCATAAAGACCTCAATTGCTCAGTGGGAGCAGATTAGTGCCCGGCCTTGGAAGCAAGAAGCCAGAGAGAGTTATTCCCATCCATTTTGTGCTTGAAGTGAGCCAGCAATGGTGAGGTGCTGCAAACATTCATGCTGGCCTCTCAGCCCAAGACCACGTCAAGGACCTGTCAAGAACCCTGCTCCCTTTGTGCTGCCAAATATCACCCCAAATTGCAGCACCATCCAAAAGAAAAGCAGCACCAGCCACTTGCGAAGCTCCTTCCAGCCAGCTTCAAAAACATTGCAGTGACCTGGCTGCATCCAAACCATGTAAGGAAGGCCTGAGCCCCCAGAGTGCCACTGTCCTTAGTGGCAAATGTTGATTTTCATAATAACAGCCCCCTCTCTGCAGCCCTCAGGTGAGGAAAGCGGATAATGTCACACAGGAACAGAAATGAAAACCACTCTTAGGTATGCAGCTTTCCCCAGCAAGGAAGAAGATGGCAATAGAAACAACAGTCCTGAGTTTTTCAGACTTTAACATTAATTAAATTCTCTGAAAACAGAGATAACTGACCCTTCAGAACAATCGGGCCCAAAGACACTGCCTATAAATACTTGATGGGAGGGAGCAAAGACAACAGAGTTGAACTTTTAGTAGTGCCCTGTGGAAGAACGAGCAACAATAGCCACAAGCAGAAACAAAAGAATTTCACGTAAGCATAAAAAAAAATATATAAATAAAATATCTAAATAAACAAACAAATACATACATGAATAAATAAATATTTTTACATTAGGAGCAATCAAACATAGGAACAAGTTTACCAGAGATGTTGTGGAGTCTCCATCCCTGTAGATCTGGGCACAGTCTGGAGCAACCTGCTGTAGCTTTCTCTGCTAGAGGTTGGACTGGATGATCTCCAGACATCCTATCTCAATCACTCTGTGATTTGGTGATTTTGTAAATTAACATCACTTTAACACTGAGCCAAATCTCACTTTTCATGATAAAACAACAGCAAAACAAAAACAACCAAAAAAACCCAAAAACCAAAAAACCCAAATGTACAANCTCAGAGCATAAAGACCTCAATTGCTCAGTGGGAGCAGATTAGTGCCCGGCCTTGGAAGCAAGAAGCCAGAGAGAGTTATTCCCATCCATTTTGTGCTTGAAGTGAGCCAGCAATGGTGAGGTGCTGCAAACATTCATGCTGGCCTCTCAGCCCAAGACCACGTCAAGGACCTGTCAAGAACCCTGCTCCCTTTGTGCTGCCAAATATCACCCCAAATTGCAGCACCATCCAAAAGAAAAGCAGCACCAGCCACTTGCGAAGCTCCTTCCAGCCAGCTTCAAAAACATTGCAGTGACCTGGCTGCATCCAAACCATGTAAGGAAGGCCTGAGCCCCCAGAGTGCCACTGTCCTTAGTGGCAAATGTTGATTTTCATAATAACAGCCCCCTCTCTGCAGCCCTCAGGTGAGGAAAGCGGATAATGTCACACAGGAACAGAAATGAAAACCACTCTTAGGTATGCAGCTTTCCCCAGCAAGGAAGAAGATGGCAATAGAAACAACAGTCCTGAGTTTTTCAGACTTTAACATTAATTAAATTCTCTGAAAACAGAGATAACTGACCCTTCAGAACAATCGGGCCCAAAGACACTGCCTATAAATACTTGATGGGAGGGAGCAAAGACAACAGAGTTGAACTTTTAGTAGTGCCCTGTGGAAGAACGAGCAACAATAGCCACAAGCAGAAACAAAAGAATTTCACGTAAGCATAAAAAAAAATATATAAATAAAATATCTAAATAAACAAACAAATACATACATGAATAAATAAATATTTTTACATTAGGAGCAATCAAACATAGGAACAAGTTTACCAGAGATGTTGTGGAGTCTCCATCCCTGTAGATCTGGGCACAGTCTGGAGCTACCTGCTGTAGCTTTCTCTGCTAGAGGTTGGACTGGATGATCTCCAGACATCCTATCTCAATCACTCTGTGATTTGGTGATTTTGTAAATTAACATCACTTTAACACTGAGCCAAATCTCACTTTTCATGATAAAACAACAGCAAAACAAAAACAACCAAAAAAACCCAAAAACCAAAAAACCCAAATGTACAACTATTGATAAAGAAAGCTGATAAGTAAAAATATAGAACTGGGGTATTTCCACTTGTTACATTTCCAAAGATATACTGCTTCCTTCTAGCTGTTCCACATGGCTTGAGTGGTAACAGCCTGTAAAAATTTCTAGTTTCCTTAAAACTGTTTTGATTTACTTTCTTCAAAGTGAAAAAAAAAGAAACCACCTATGCTGAGACCCTACTGAACTGTACTTGCTCAACTACATCCATCTTACATACTCTAAATTTTGTTTCACCACTTTACCTCATATTTGAGCAATATCAAGCTTAGTGAGATCCATGTTGAAAGCCAGGATTCCTAGGCATATCTCTACTAGCAGTAATAATTACTTTATTCTAGGAACGACCCTGATATGTGAATTTTTTCAATAATATCTTTGCTTCTTCCTCCCAGGCCCACACAATTCAAGCTAGTGTTTATAACTAGTTTGGCATTTATACATCAAAGAGTATTGAGCTTCTATTTGATAGCCTTTTATCCCAACATTGAATTCTTCTGATATTCTGTGGCTATTCTGACAATTCTTTATCATGATGCTTTATTGTGCCACTGTTATTTTTTATAATCATTTTGATGCAATTTTTGTACCTTTTGCCAGCTGTGGAAAATGTTTTCTAGTAATTGCAACACTCCCTTTTCACTTTGCTTTGCTAGCAATGTTCTAATCCTGTAGGTAGTTTTCTGTATTGTTTTTAACCCTGCAGGGAATAATGACTGTGTGACATATTTAGCAAAGGAACCATTTACTATAAAAGGACATTGCTCCATTACTTACATTAAGAAAGAAACAAAGACAAAAAACAAGACAGGGAAATAGAGTAAAAGCAACTGTATCTGTACAGCTAATGTTTGATATTTGTCAGAAAGACATAACAGAGTTGTTGTTCTCTGTATGCACGCAGTGGAATCAATACCATAAATATGTGACAAAGAAGAAAAAGTTACTCGTTGCTTATTAATGCCCAGTAATATTACAAGCTGTATATATTTCAAGCAAAATGCAATCCCTGGACTCAGGCAGCAAGGAATGTAATGACATAACAATTATTTACTACTGTATCATAAATGCCTCACTGACTGTCTTGCCTGAAAAGTAGGAGCTTGATTTTCTTCCCCTCTGTCCTTTCAAATGATGCCTGTGTCTGAGAGACAAGATTGCCATGTTACTGCCAATTCTCTAATACACAGTCTTGTACACTGGAAATCAGTATGGAACACTGCACTCGCATCTCTCCTAACTTTTTACAGCCTTTAAATTGCCAGTCTTCTGACTACATTTCTTCAAACAATATTGCCATCTGACTGATATCAATCAAACACATTGCCCTTTGATGTCAGAACTCACAGAGTCATCCCACTTGACTGAATTTTGATTACCTCTGTATTCAGTCAAGTAATGTGCTGTTCTTCAAAAAATAAAGAAGCACAGCCACCGTGCATATTTAATACAAGGACTACTGGCTCCTGTGTTAGGAAAATAATGCCAAAAGCATTAACTTTGAGATTCTAGCTCTGCATGCATGTGTTGCTTCCTGAATAGAGGTAAGTATTTTATAGTGTAGTATGGAAAGAAAAAGAAACATTTAGACATTTAACCTATAATATCAGGTTTTCATTTGTTGCAGTACGCAAACGTCCCACATCCCAATAGTCCTGCAGTACTCGTACAGAGAGCATGTTCACCCATCATTTTTCTTTTTTATTTTCTTTTTAACAGGTTTTGTTAAGCATGATTTTAAGACAGAAGCTTTTGCTCAACAGGGAAGGATAAAAAAAAAACAGATATCAGATTCCCTAAGTCAGGTGCAAAAAGCTGCACTAACAGAGGCACAAAGGATGGGAGTCCACCAAAAGCCTGAAAATAACTGACTGTGATAACTGCTGCATTCAGTCAGTCCATGTGAGAATTAAGAATGACTGGATAACTTACAATGAAGCATCACATAAGAAATGGTCTATGAAACTAAAGTCATAAGTATCAAGTTTTCTGATGCTAGGAATTTGGGGTTAAAGAGGGGTTTTTGTGATTTTTTTTTTGTCTGATATTTAAGTTTTTCCTGAGCTTTATTTCAACCCTTGCAATATTGTCTTTCCCTTGGCTCTACTCTTTGCTTCAACGAATGCATACCTTTCCATTGCTGTTGCACCCACCTCCATCCCTCCATGCTGACAGAATGAAGACAACAGCAGAATTCCATCTGTAGGTCGAAAGAAGAAATTTCAGCAGAATTTTTCCCTATATGTTAAAAGTGATGAGGACGCAGGGAAGATGGGCAACCTTAAGGAAGCAGCTCAAGCTACCATCAGGTGGAAATAGTTCTCAAGCTCGTGGATAACAGAACTAAAAAGATTACTTCTGAAAGACCCCTTTTAAGAAATAAGACCTAAGGCAGCTAAAATCCTTTTCTTTTCTAGAGGAAAATATCTTTTGATAGCAGATTATTAGTTACAAAAAAAAATAAAAAACAACCAACCAACCCCTGTATCTTCCCAAGCTTCCTTTTTGGTCATTTATATAACTGAGTGGGCTGTAACAGTTCTTCACTTGGTTATCGGTACACTTGCAGTATAGTACCTACTCAAGGATGTTACTTAGACTCCCTAAATTAGCCCAGCTTCCATGATCTGTATTTCAGACAGCACTGACTGTATTTTGCTTATGTACCTCATGAAAATTCAAGTCTTTCACAATGCTTAGCTTTTGCTGCACTCTCACTCCATCACTGTTGCCAATACATAAAGTTCCTTGGCACATCAGGGCAGACAAACTGTTTCTCTGGATGGCTCATTTTTCCAGAAATGACATGTGTCACAAAGCAGCTCAAACTCCTTAAACCCTACATTCATTCCCAGCCAGTCAATATATTCTCATGCCCTTGTATACAACCTTCAGTCCTTGAAAGGAAGAAGAATTAAGTTTCATAAAATCAATCCTCAGTATTCCTAGTGTAACTGACTGTGCTGTCACACCTACAGTCTCTGCTTCTTCAAACAACCTCCTCATCCTTTAGGGGGAAGAAAGGGATAAGAACTATTTTCTTGATTTGTACTCTCAGAATAAGTGTAAGTATTTATGGAGATAGAAAAACCATATGCCTTCAGAATTAAGTCTTCCTTTTGCTGGAGACAGACACTCTGAACATTCACAGAACCATTTTTCCATTTCTGGGTCAGGAAAACTGCCCCAGCCATTCTTTGCTGAGTCTGATCAAGCAGCGAGACTCACTTGAAGCTATATGTAATTCTTAAAATCATACTTTGAAAAATTATTTTAATGCAATTTAATTTTAATGGAATTTTTTTCTCCTTTCAGTCTAAATGGCTTACAGTTATACATATTTCTATTGGTCAGCTAAATGAAGATTTGATTTGCCAGACATTCCTGTATGTGGGCAATGCTGATCAAAAAAAAACAAAACAAAACAAAGAAAACCAAGATTTACAACCATGTGGGTATTTTATACCTCTGTCTTCTTTCTGTATGACTTTTCTAATGCCATTGAAAACTTTTCAGTTATACTTATGACACGAGTTCGATATGTAAAGAGATACATCCATATGAGTGTACTTTGCTTCTTCGAAGTGCTGTTCTTGAAGACACACGCGTTCTCATACTACAAGGCAACATTTATGAATTCAGTATCCATCACAAATGCTTCACGTACTATCCCAGTTTTATTGCCTGGCTGAGCATGTTTCAGCAGAAACAGCATGAGAAAATGCAGGTGCTGAGGTAAAAACTTGGGGAGTGGAATTGAGCAGGGTCCCCTCTGGCTCAGCAGGGCTGATGTGGCCGAGCCACCCCTACCACCCATCAGCCATCACACCCTCCCCTGGAACATGGTCCAGGCCCACAGCAAGGGGTTTGCTCGCCCAAACTGGGAAACTACCATGCTTGTTGCATTAGGAATTGCATTTCCATTTGGAAGCAAAAAAAGATGTAGGCTATGATATCCTTCTGTTTCCTAGTTCCCCAGATTCTCACTGGCCCAGTCTCTCTTCTTTCCTCTCCCTTTTTAAATCTAAGAATGCATTTGCCTTCAACCATAAAAAAAAAAGAATATGTAGAGAACTCAAATATCAAAATCTCTCCGTCTATAACCACATGTATAAAGTGCTTAACAATTAGCACAAAATGGCTCCTGAATGACAGTAGCAAAAGCACAAATGTGACTAAAACAGCATTTATAAAATTAAGACTCAAATCTCTGGCTCTTCCTAGAAGCATTGGTTGCAAGAAAATTGTATTCAGTAGCATGGGGAGTAACCTTCCTCCAAGTCTCTGACAAAATAACTCACTGAAGGATGACTGGTTGATCTTGCATCATTCAGGAAAAAAAAAAAATCACTAGCTGAGCATAGTATACCTTAACATGAAACGGTCATTATGTTCTGGTAAACTATTAGAAAGCTTCTAGAAGATGACATCTGCTTTTTAGAAGAAAACCATATTTAAATAGGGCTTATAGCTCTGTGGTGGTTTTACCACAAATTCAGTGATTTTGGAGCAGAGACTCTGAGAGAAGTCACAAACACACCTCAAAATGAAGAAAACACACAAATATCACAATTTATTTTGCGCAAGCACAAAAACCCAACAAATAAAGTGCAAACAGACAAACAAATTAAGTTCCCAGGGCCCGTTTTTGAGGTGAGAACGCTCTGGAGATAGTGCTTGTCTCTCTCTGGGCCCCCCCTGCAAGAGACTCCGGTGTAATTAGAAGGGAACACATGGTCTGAGGATCCCCTTAGCCGCGAGCCTCTGCCCGGCTTTGACTGAAGGAAAAACTCAAGAAAATTA
>VYZS01026223.1:43895-67382 GCA_013400695.1 Neodrepanis coruscans
GCCGGCGCCACCCCGCCACCGGCCCACAATGGCCCCACGGTCGGTTCGCATGCTCGGCAACATGGCAGCGTCCAGCCAGAATCATGTTCCGGCGCCGCTCCCACCAGCCATGCCGAGCGGCGACTCCGGACGGCGTGAGCGCCGCCCACACCGGCAAGTCCGCGCCGCTCAGTGAAGCCGGGGCCGCGCCGCACCGGGACTCCGCATCGGGCCGGAGCCACACCACCTCAGCAGCCCCCGCTGGCACGCAGCATGCCCACCGTCTGCGCCACACCGCTGGGGGGGGGAAAGGGCAACCGAAAAACCATGCGGGCACGGGGCCAGGCGGCCCCGGAGCGGAAAGCAGTCGCCGGGGCCGCCAGTGTAAGGCGAAGCCGCCGTACCACGGCTCGATCGTTTTTACTTTCATTTTTAACCCTACAACAAGCTCTTAAATGTAAGTGATTAATTTTTAAGGCATGCTCAGCCACAATTTTTTCAGACATATTTCTTCTTTTCCCTTCTGACAATCTACACATAAACCTGTTGTTGCAAATCTGATGGATAACACTCCATCCTCTGACAGAGCCATGATCTACTCATAGATAAGAAGACACTTCCACTATAAAGTCCAAATCATGATTTGGCTTTTCAACACTCCTAAAACACCAGTGCTCTACTTTCTTCTTCAGCCCAATCCCAACCTCTTAAATAATTGAGTCAACGTTCCACATTATATGCAAATAGAGTCACTGCTGTTTAAAAAAAGGCAGGGAAATTAAACACAGTGTGTCATTCTAGAACATGGGGCACTGCTTAGATATCAATGACAATTAGGATACCCAGACATATGCAGGCTATGGACTGGTTTAATGAGGAGAAAATCCATAACCTCCCCCAGAAGATGCTCTAGCCAGTTCAGGAAAAATATAAAAGCTGCAAATGAAAAAACTAGCTAAAGGCTGCTCATCCACCCACAGAAAGATTAGTGTGGGGATTGGTTGCCAAAGCCAGTTCTTTACTAAAGTCTACTGAGTACAGAGAAATACAGAAATTATATCGAAGTTTCTTCTGGTGTTCTCTAGGGAATTAATGAGAAAAATAGGGAATAATTAAAATATTTTTTTTTATTTGGTTGGGATGCCCATTTCAGCAATTCAGAGGACAAAAGATTAACCTAAGAAGCTACTTGCAAGGAGTTTCAAAAGTAAAGTGCAAAGGAGGTCAGCACCACAGGATACAATAAAAAGTGATAACCCAGGGTACTGCATTGTTCTTTAAAAGTTTACACAATGCTGCAAAACTCTATGCTGTACTGCCAGAAGTTTCAATTATATGCTTTTGGAATGGCAGTTCTTGTGTATGGTCATTTAAAACTGACTCCAGTTTCTTTCGTACCATGGCTCGTTGTTTTGCTGTTCTGGACCAGTTCTTTCCTTCTTGATTTGATGTTTCTTGGTTGCTCAATCTTTAAACAACTTATCTTTTAATAGTCAAATTAAACAAAACAGAACAGTACTACTTTTTGGTATTGTCTTTAACCACTATTTTTTAAACCCTGTCAGAGGGACTGACCTTCCACTCTCTTGCGTTGAGTCAACAGGTTGTCATCGAAGACTAGGCTAAGCTGTTCCTGTTTTCATACTTTTCCATCCCAGTTTTGTACCCAAAGGCTGGTAACTTCACAAAAATCAGCCTCTTACTGATGTTGCTACAGGCCAGTATATTCAGGTACGTACAGCATAATTACACTCTTGTGCAAACAATATGTGTTTTACCCCAATGGGGAGTTTTAAAAACTGTTCAGTTTTTAATTCTTAACTGCTGTGACAGTAACTCCCAGGAAAACTAAGCACAAAGGCTCAGTTTTTCACTTAATCAGTTTAGAATCTATTGTTTTATGAACTCCATTAGGGAGTATTTGTTTATAGACACATTCCTCTGGACCAGACTATCTGTACTTCTCTACTGTCAGTTAGAATTTCTCTTCCACACTGACCCACCATGCCCACCTCTGGGCAGACAATAGCACAGGCCAGGCACTATGCAGTAATAGACAAGTTCAAAACAGGCACTTGCTGAGGTGCTATTCTGAATGTAGTCAATATGGGGGGTATTTTTATAAATCAGGAGCTTGGAAGGTTTGGATAATCTATACTTTTGCCTTTCGGTTTTCAAATACAGAATACAAGTTTGGGAGTCATTACGAAACAGTGCAACTGTGAAGTTATGAGGGCAAATGCTCATAGAAGGACTTAACCTACTTCAGGTTGCAGCTGTGCAATGTCCTCATATTTCAAGCATACAAAGGAGGACTGTCCCATTTCATTCATTATTACACCTCTGATTTTAATTCTTTCTATATATTTTGCTAGGAATACGCAATTTCAAAAAAAGCTCACTCCAAGATGTCCCTTTGGCAGCATATGGATCACCACAGAAGTTTTTAGAAACCTTCACAGGTTCAGTCTATGCCAGCACTCCTGCACAGATACGCAAGAGCTTGCAAGACAGGATGATATATTGCACTGAATATTGCTATGGAGAGATGAGTATTCTCACTCATACATGCATGTGCAATAATGTGCTGCTATCGCCAACAGTCCTTTCTACTTAAAATTTCACTCCCTTCTTATATCACCTCCAAGGACCAGGAGAATAATAGAGATATCTGCAAAGGGGAGCAAGAGATCTTTACAGATCCTCATGCTTTACCGTAATTTACTGCCTTTATATCCCATCCTGATGGCTGGTTGCTTCCTCCATCACCACTCTGCTTTTACCATTATGACAGAAAACGATGAGGCAAGAGGAAAAGACCTGCAATCATGAAGCAACCCAGCGATAGCCCAGCTAATAACATGAAATAAAATGCATTGTGCTTCCCTATTCCTGTGAGAGAAAATGATGAAGCACAAACCCAGCTCTCATCATTCAGCAGTCTGGCTTGAGAAAAAGAAAGAAAAGAGACACCACATGATAACCAGAAAAAGAGTTTGGACTGTGTCACAGAAATTGTTCCGTTTTTTGTATTACATAACTGACTGGGTTTAGGTCTTTCTTCATACCCACACCTGCGAAGTTATCAGACCTGATAAAAGTGAAGGGATACTACAGCATTACTTGCTACACCCTTGGCAAGTAAAAATAGCTGTCTTGTTTCAGAAAGCAAATATATGTTCTGTTTTGCCTGTGGATTATTCCCTCCAATAACTCACAATTAAACTTCTCCTTGTTGCATTGTCTATACTCCAAGAAACACTCTGCTGATTATAATGTGGGAAAAGAGTTGCCTTCTTCTGTTTATTTATTTTCTGAGGAAAAAAATGGATTGAAAAGCTCTAACTTTTAACAATCTTATGACCCTCATCATTTTCTATGACAGTTGCTGGATCTTGTAGTCTAAATTTTTATTTATTCCTTAAGATGTCTGACTTCTTGGGGGAATATGTGAGTGCAATCAAAACCAGTCTGAGAAACAGAAGAAGCCACCATAGCCCCTCCAGGTGCAATGCTGACCAATGCAGGGTCCCAGGCTGTGCACCCCACAGGGCCAGGTGTGCAGTCTCCTTCAGTAGAGAGGTGACAATGTGGTCTTATGACAAGGGTCACACAATCCATGAGTGGCCAAGCTGTCCTCTACCCAGCCTGCATCACTGGAGTTCCTGAGCTTTTAAAGAAACTGAGTTTTCAGGGTCTGCTACTCTGTCTCCAAGAACTCAGTCTAAACAAAATTGAGTGCCTTTGGGATGACGGGAGGAAAAGCTCTAAAACTCCTTTACCAAAGACATTATCAGGCTTTTCTGTTCTTCACTCCTATGGTTTTGGAGTTAAAAAACACCATTTTTTAAGAATATTGTAAAGGATTATGTACAAACTTAGTAGGTATATTATCAATAAAGGGTTTTTTTCTTTAAATTATTTCCTTCCATCTTAAATACATAATATTACATTCAATTTGCTTTTCTTTGTTATTTCTATTATCTATACCTTAGTGAGCATTCAGAGACTATGTATTCTTTGTTATTTTTATAGAGGAGGTCCTTGAAAATAAGCCAATGCATAAGCCAATTTATGAATTTATGAGATGCAGAAGTGTATTAACACCTGAAATTGTAGCTTCCCATACTACTCTAAGTCCACATTTCTTTGCAGCATTTTCATTTTTATCAGAGTTTCATCAGAGTACAATGATAAATGGCTGTTGCATACCCCCAGGCTCACAAGCAGTTGAGTAAAAATCTGCCATTACAGGAATATACAATTGCTAGATTTTTAATAAATACACTGTGTCATGCAGCTGTATACAGCAGACACATATAACAAATTAGTATCAGAGGCGTGTGCATATTATTTAACTTCATTCTAATAATGCATTTACACCCTCATTTATTCAAACTCTATGTGATAAGCTCAACCATAAATAGAGACAAATTAAGAGGCCAACACCTAACTGCGGTGGTCTTCTGCATAAGGATGAATATCTTACTTAAAAATCACTGTGCATCGTAGTTTGAAGGAAATAATCTCCTTTGTCATGTTTGCATCTATCCAGCAAAAGGAAGTTAGTGGTTAACACTAAAGATATTTTCCATGATGAAAAGATCTGCTTCCTTCATACACTTTGACTTACTTTCTCTTATTTTTGTCTTGTATTTTGATAAAGGACATTGTAATTATCCAACAGGCCCAGTCTTAACCTTTGTAAATAACCCAGCTCCTGAAATCCTCAGGATTCACGCAAACCATTAGTAGTTGTATACAACCATATTACCAACTGCTGCAGACACAAAGCTGCTCCTTACAGTCAGGCTACCCTTTTATATAGCCTCAATATTTTCTCTTATAGGGAGAAATATAATAAAGACAAGGCACCAGAATTCATCCTGCAAAGCAATATTCATTATACCATAACCAGCCTCATTTCCTTCCACTGCATTGGATCACAAGTTACTTTCTCTCAAAAATCAGTATAATCGACTTCTTTCTCAGAAGGCTTTCTGATATACCACAGAATAGGGAGAGTACCCTGCCTAGTGCTGCACAACAGAATAGTTTGTCAGAAAGGGGTGTGAGGGACAGTGGTGGAGACACAGGGACTCGCTCTGCCACCATCACCAACCACCTGGGTACTATATCATTCAGGCACGAGCACCTACCTCACAGGGATCCAGTCCATCCTGACTACAAGTCTATGCCTTTCTGAAAACATAAAGTGCTTCCTTGTCCCGGAGGCTCACTGCACAGGTGCCAAAATCCTAAATCTCCATGGTCCGGCCCCTTGCTCTTCTTCCCGTTCTCCCTTCCCCTCTGTTATTTCTCAGCCATCTCAGCAGACAGCAGAGATGCCTTGAATCTCCCAAAGCCTGCCCTCCACACACAACCTCAGGAAAAAAGCCACTTCTGCAGCCACAACCAGGGAAACTCCTGCCTGCTCCCAGCCAGAGCTTACAAGCCACATTTAACAAGAAGGCAACCACCTTTTCGGCTATATCTGCCTAAATAAAAATTAAATACAAAACAATACCACAATTTTAACACTATTTTGAATATTTTCCAAGCATTTGTTGAAGGGAGATGACAACTTGCCAGGAGCACAAATGCTCCAGGAGTCACTGCATCCCAGTCTTACTAGCAACATTTATTTCCTGCAGCTTATTGCTCAAAATGGGATAAATGCTGGAAAATCTCTCAACTCACAGCACTTAGGAGCCACAGTACAAAGCAATATTTGTTCTAGAAATAAGATTACAACCTATACAGTGACTCATAAATATTTGCATTTTATAATTCTTTCTGCAAATGAGTTGATAAGTCAATCCATGCAGGGATGAGAATTCTCCCTCTACAAAGGGAATGAGCCATAGCATTTTAACTAGTTTCCTTCTTAGAGCCTGTGAGATCTGGTCACTTTGTCCCTCTCAGAGCTGTTCCTTCATTACATGCCAGGGAAAAGTTGTTAACATTTCCTTTGCACATCTTGTTACTTAATGTTGCATGGGGAAGGCAGCCATTCCCAAAAAGCAACAAAAAAGGAGGGAAAAAAAAACAAAGGTCCATTTCAAAACAGAGGTGATGTTTCAGTCAGCCTCCTGCAGTTCCTTCCCTTTTTTGTACAAGGGGGTGTAAATACTTGTTTGCCACAAAGAGGCAATGCGCTTCAGCTCTGGCAGCACACAGAAATCCACCCATAGGGGTCCAGACAGCACAACCAGCCTCACATACACTTTTTACAGTGATATTAAAGAAAACCCGAGCAATACTAGGGAAGCCAAAGGCTAATTAGCTCACAACAGGGATGAAGGATAACGCGCACCTCAACAGTGCTTTTTCTGAAGCTCAGGTATCTATAGTGCAATTGCCATGTGTTTTCTTCATCCTGCCTGACCTAAGGATATGTGGAGGCTGGAGATCCCTCTCCAGGCTGCTGAATGGCAAATCAAGAGTACATGGAATTACTGAGATAATTCTCTCTCCTTCCTCATACGCCATGGAAAGAAAGGAAGGGAACTCAAAAAGTAAAAAAAAAAAAAAAAGTCCAAGTCACGAAACAATGATCACATGTCAGCCCAAAAGCAAGGTGGTCAACCTACCAGTGCACAAAGCAGAGACAGGAGCAGGTGGAGACAACAAAGCACCTAAGGTTGTAGCTCATGGAAAAAACATTATGAGACAGCCTACCACTGTGCCTTGTGGACCTCCTACTCAGCAATGAGGTTGCTCTCCCAGGCCTCCAGGTTTTCTAGGGGAAAAAGAAAACAGCATGCGCAGAATTTCACTTAGAAATAAACACCCTTAAGCCTTCCTTTTCCCCATTCTTCTCCACATACCCCTCCACCTAGACAAACAGGTATGTACACTTGGCTGTTTTGCTCTTTTTCCACATTGAGTTGGACTCTTAAAGGGGAATTCGGCCAAGAAAATGTAAGGCAGAGGTTGATGCTGCAAACATATCAGCCAGTGTGTTCTCCTGCTCTACCAAAAGGGAAGTGTTGTCTTCAAGACAAGCTTGTGTGTTGAGTAAAGCAAGCCAAGGAGAGTAGATATCTAAAAATGAAATGAAATAAACACATCTACATCACAGAGAAACTGTCTATGTCTACCTGACACAGGACAAGTCCTGTGCCACTGAAACAACAAAACAGCAAGGGCACACAAGGAAGTCCAAATGTGCTTAACCCAGGCAACCAGAAGGGTGTTTCAAACCACGTTATACCAAGTACACATGCTTAATCTGATGGCAGTAGAGGTTCCCTTCTTCCTTTTGGACATCAATTCCTTTCTTTCCTTAGACCATGTACCTGGCAAGCTCTCTGCAATATCTCCCAAATTCCAGCAAATACACCAATTTCTGACAATTTGAATGAGGGTGTTGCTAAGCAACATCTTTTCACTTTCTTTTTTAGTTGTTTTGTTTTGTTTTGTTTCAGTTTCTTTAGGGATTTTTAATGGTTTGGGGCTGTTTCAGTTTGGTTTTGTTCAATTAAACTTACCAAAAAAACCTGCTTAGCATTCAAAATTTTCTTTTTTCTTTTTTTTTTTTACAAAAATAATGCCTCAAAAAGAAGCTCACTTTAGTGGGGACTAATTGTATTTCCTATATTCTTGAAATGAAGTCTTCAAATGAAAAACAAGTTTGTTTGTTAGTAACATGATGTTACTAATTCTTACCTACAGCCCATCTTATACTTTTGGAGGATTCAATGCTAATCAGCTTCCTTACATCCACCCTCTCCTTCCCATCCATGCTTCTGCTCCTCCCTGTAAAAGATGAAGGACCCTTCTCCCTAACTGAGTTATGGTAAATATGTGAAATAAAAAACCCACATAAGAAATGACCCAAAGCATGCAATACAAATGGGGTATTTTCTTTCAATTTTAACATATTTTGGATCTGAAAGGACTCAGGCCATTTATAAATTTCCTTGCAACACTGCACATAAAATTATGAAGCTGTTTCTGTAAAGCGGCTCATTAATTTAAAAGGGTGGCTGATCCCTGAAGGGAAGACCCACTTCAACAGGGAGGTTCTGATGTCACACCGGGATTTCATTAGTGTACCAGCTAGAAAAAATGCTAAAATAAAATGTAAATAACTAACTAATTATGCATGCAGTACAAAATGGAGCGCCACCAAAGTAATTAGAAATGTCCATACATGGTAGTCAGAACTGCAAGCTGAGCACAGAGGGTTCGCGCTCTCCAGCTCTGACAACAGAGCGATCTCGGAGAGTTTCTAGGCTGCGGTGGGGCAAAAAGAGATGGCATTTCCTGAGTGTGCTGCCTGTGACTAAATTTAAATTAACAAAATTGAAGCATTGCCAAGCCAAGACATTCTGGGTTCATCCTTGTCTGTCGGAGACTCATGTGATGGCAGGCTGAAATCTTACATTAGCAGAGAGATAGACCTGGATTGTTTTTAACAGAGCTGAACCTCAGCAAAGACAAATATAGTTCTGTATATTGTCAGTGAAAATGGTGTGAGCTACAAGACAGGATGAACAGCGACAAGTCAGAAACTAAGATGTTTCCCCTTCCCTTCACCAATTAAAATTTTCTTTTATTTTCATGTCATTATTCTGCCTGTAAAACCAAAGGATTCAATGTAAATGCTTCATTATTTTTTTAGAACTCCTTGTTAGATCTTTTTAATCCTTGCCACAAAGAGATGTCATTTTGAAATTATTTTTCTTCTAATGAAAGTACCATCTTTGCTAGGAGGTGTAGGAAACTTTCTTTGTAGAGAATACAATTATGCAGAATGGCACAAATTTTGCTGTCATTTGTAATCCTAAAACTCCTGTGGAGCTATTGAAGCTACATGGGCATTTCAGAGAAGAATCTATTTTAACTCTTAGACACACTCCACTTTTTTTACAGCAAGAGCTGTCACTTCCCACTCAATTCTTCTGCCAAGACATCACTTCCCTGCTGCAATCTGAACTGAGCCCTGTTCTGTCACAGTGATGTGATGCTCACTACCTGGGCCAGAAGTTTTGTATCGTAAGTCAGACCATACCTGTAGGAGCATTATTAGCAGCCAGCAAAAACACCAGCCGAGGCTAGCAAGCCTAGTGTTCTTTTCCTTTCTAAAGCCTCTCCTCCATTTTGACTTAGAAATTGGTAAACTAAGGAAGAGCCTCTCATGTCTCTTGTTCTTGGCTGAGTGCTGCAGGTGCTACTGCTAGATTTTTTTTTTCTTTTTTTATCATATCATAGTAAAACAAGAAATACCCCTCGGTTTTAAGGTTCTTCGTGGTTCACAGTATTGTCACCCAAGCCATTACATTTTCTCCTATAGATAAACTTCCTGTACTTCATTCAAAAGCCTGTCTTGTTGTTACCCTTCTCGCCTCTATTCATAACATCATCTCCTCCTCCAAAAATGCTTCTATCTAGAAAAGCCAGATTCCTTCTCCTGTCTTCTTTTCAAACTTATTTAAAGTCTTACATGTTACAAGAGGCATTCCAGCTCAACTAGTAAAAATTTTACATATATTTGTGCAATTCCTTATACACCGCAGATATGTTTATCTCAGACTGGATTAGAAATCCTTGACCCCCATCTCCACAAGGATGCTCTGTATTTTACTTCTTTTGCATCTTTAGGTGGAAAGCAGCATTTGGCAACAGCCCAAAAAAAAGTCCTGTTCTGAAACAGTATTGGGTCTAGTTACTAGATACTCCCTGTAAAACGAGAGCCATCATCATCACACTTGTCATAGTAACCTACATTTTCGAACAGATGCTAGAAAAAGTGCAAGCTGCTTTTTACTGCATAGTTTCAATGTATTACTCAAGTGTGGTCCTGAAGCAAGCACCACTGTTCCCTGCACTCACCTCAGGCCAGCAAAGGCTGTTTTATTAATAACTAAGGTTAAAAGACAAATAAATTTAAAGCAAGTAAATACTCTTTCCCAAAAGAGGAAAGAGCTGATGATCTGGAAGAACAATGCCTTTTCATAAGATCCTAGGATTATCATGAGCTCAGTTGTGATTTCCATGTAGTACCTTTCTTAAAGCATGAAGTTTGTCTACTTTGGGTGTTTGGGTTTTATAACACAGGGCTTATTATTCCATATTTTAGGGAAGGAGTATGCTCGCTGGGGAGAGCAGCACAGGAATGAGGCAGGGATGGAGATACACACCAGCCTACCCATGCAGCAGCAGCAGGCATGGACCCCACGACACAGGGCTAGGGAGGGCTCATCTTACACCAAGCCCCAGCCTCACTGGTACATGATGTCACATCCACAGCACGGGGGAGTTGCCATAGGAACCACCTTATTTTTTTTCCTGAGCAGAGCACAGATATGTGCAACCCACCAGCTCACTTACTAAATTATTGCTTTCTCAAGGGTTCAGTAAGTCATGAAGGCACCTCTTCAGAAGCTGCTTGAAATGTCATTGAATTATCTCTTTTGGGGGGCACTGCAACGACACCTGTGCCACAAAAGGCAGCTGTCAGCCAGAGAGAGAGGGGAGCACAGGGGCAGGAGGAAGGGGGTACCGGCAGGGCAAAGACCAACAGGTACCCCAGCCTTCAGAGCTGCTGCATGGCATGGAAACATGGGGAAACAGTTAAAGGAGGAAGTTCTATGTAGAAAATGTCAAGGAAATAAAATTTCATCTCAAATATATTGTGAATTGTTTGATCAATTATAGCAGACTGCAATGAAATCACTATTGTAAGTCTGTAAAACTCATAGGGTTGTTTTAAATAGCCTATAATTTAAAAAACCACCTGCAAGCTTAAAAACTTAGGTTTAAGCTAAGAATTGAGAAGAGGGCATGAAGAACACGGTGGATTTCTTGTGGTATGATTATTAAATAGCAATATTGCTCTTTTCAAAATTTTAGAAGTATAATGATGATGACATATGCTGTATAATCTTTCAGAATGACCAACAAAAAAGATTGGAAATCCCTAGTGCACAGAATTGAGTTACCAAAATAAACTAAAATTAAAAAAAAAAAAAAGAAATCTGCATTCACAGTCAATTACTTCTTTGCCCTAATAAATTCGTCAGAAATAAACATACAATTATTAAACTAGAAATATTCTGTCCTGTTGCAGTCAAGGGGTGAACACTGGATTCTGAAAAGACATTGGATCCAAAGGGCAAGACATTCAAGTTTCTTTGGGAAGCATTTGCTGCCTGAGCAGAGCATTTACAACTCTCTATGTGCAGCCTTTGGCTGTTGAGGGGTTTTTTTGTTTGGTTTTTTTGGTGGGTTTTTTTTAGAAAATAAAGAAGGGGGGAAGGGAGAGAGCTGCTTCTGGTTTACAGGCTACGAGATGAGATTTGCAATATGCCATATTTTGTGTGGTCTAGCAAGCTACTACTGGTTCAAGGAGCATACTATTTGCAACTGTTTTCTTGGATAATAAAACATGTGCAAGTATTTTATAACTGACTCATATAAACGGTTTGTAATCCAAATGTATAAATACTCAAATAACCTTGTGCTAAAGCAGGTAAAAAATGTCAGGGGGAAAACAAATAACAAGAAATCATGTTTGAGGAAAAAAAAAAACAAACAAAAAACAAGGTGAATGAGGGAAGATGTCAGCGCTATTTGTGAGGAAGTTCATATCCCAGTAAGATAATGTTAAATTATAACCATATTTTATCCATTCAAATCATTAACAAGTTGATTTAAGCTATCTCCTACCGAGGACTTAATCTGGGGTTAGGAATACACAGGAAAGAAGGTGGTGCTTCACTGCTTGCTGTACTCTGGAAGTATTACTTAAATCATATTCAAGTCATCAGATAATTATGAACTTTCTTTTCCTTTATATTTATATGGAATATTTATTGAATTGCACAGTGTGCTTTTACAATAAAGTGCTTTTTACGTTGGTTTCTTTGTTCATCCAAAATAAAACTGACAGTTATCCTTTTATAACCTATTCTGAGAACATTTTCTCTTCTTTGAAACTGATTGATGCACTACTTTAAATGTTCCTGCAAATATCGTTTCAATTCAAGTTTCTGCATAATGTAATAAGAAGATAAAAGAATTCTATACTTCAACAAGAGACATTACAAAGCAACTAGAGACATTATCAAGGGCATTAACAAGCTCCTAATAGCAATAAAACCTTTTAACTGTCTGATGTAGAACATGCTCCCACCAAACCACCACATATTATGGTAATTGGCTTCAATTTCTGAATCTTTCATTGTAAAGTTACAAAGAGTTAGGTAGCACTGAAAAGTGAACCTGGAATTCACAGTTCAGTTGCTTATCTTTTTTTTTATTTTTGTTATGATGGTGTTTTCTTTATAATACACAGAATCAGCATGAGCCCCAGCTGCAGCAACATAATTTCGTATTTTGCTCTAAGGTTCCTGATTCTCATCTTCTTCTTGTTTCTCAATATTTAAATGTATATGGTTTTAGTCCTTTTAACAGTTTGTCATGTAAAGGGTATTACAATATGTGAATTAGTCATATTTCGGCCACTTTATATGCTCATTCAGAAAATTAAATATAACTTAACTTCAATGCTCCAATTTAACTTAGAAAATAACATGGGGTAAATTGCTTACTTTTCTTTTTTGGATTCTCCACTCAAAAACATAAAACTCAGGCTTCATCCAGGGTCCCATGAAAATAAATACAAAATCCATTACACAATAAAAATGAAACTAGAACCTGCAGCAGAAAAGTGGAGAAGTGACATGAGGCTCTCTGGTGATTAACCTGCAGTGTAAAGCCATATGTCCTGCTGACATGTCTATCGCAACACATCATTCTTCACAGGCTGGCAACCTGTTTACTTGAGAAGGGCAATCCATTGGTATCTAGAATCGTGGTCCAAAAAAGAAGTTGTCATTTCTTGTCTCTGGAACTATCCTGGCTTGAAGGACAAGATGCCAAGAAACAATGCACTGCAAAAGAAAGTCCAAGGAGAAAAAAACCAAACAAACAAACAAAAAAAAAAAAGACAAAATGTCCTATAACGTTTTCAGCCCAAAGCTTAGTGTTAAGACACCAAAAAACCTGTCAGGCCTGATCCCCATTAAAATGACAGGCTTTTGGGGCAGATGTGCAAAATTTAGAGAAGAAACACACACCAGAAACACCAGGATAAGTGGACTATACACATCCCTCTCTCAGAAGAGGGAGGAACAATCTAATTTATGAAGTTCTGGCTGATGGCTGGAAAGATGATCACTTGGACTTCACTGAGATCATAAAAGCACAGCATGCAATTTCTGCCTAGTATGAAAAAGCAGTTTCACTATTTCCTGTAACATCTAATGGCACAATCCTTTCATTACAGTGTAAATTAAAGTAATTCTTTATTATTGCCATTATCAAAGGCTGCTTTAATTAGACTCACTTAAAGGTTTGTTAAGGTTTTTGACAACAGAGCACACATCTATCACACAGTTACAAACATGCTTTCTGCACAGTAGTACTAACAAACCTCCTAAAGCCTATTCAGAATCAAAACAAAAAAAGACAAACCAACTTCTTTTCCCCACAAACTCTGCAACTGTGGTCTTTCCACTGCAGCTGTTGTAAAAGCCTGGGAGATCAAAACAAAACAGACTTTAGGAGCAACAGAAATAGAATAAATCTGCAAGGACACCAATTATGTAGGTGAAATATTTTATCAAAGCATTGTAATTACCATGACTTAATTTTCAGAAAACATGAAATCGAGTTTTTGCTTGTCATTTTCTTCATAAATTCCTCTGAAATCTGTATAGCCTTGCCTTTTGCTTATTCCAATCCTTTTGTATCTCTGGTGTTAACTCATTAACTCTTACAAGTGAGATATTAGCCTGGGAAAACAAAAGTGGAATCACTCAATGCCATATTACCTTACACATTTCTGCAGTGAAGTAAAGCCTACTGTGGTGTTGGTCTCCATCATGGATGAACCTTTTGAATGTTGGCACTGCTAAAGGCATTTTTAGGGCATTTTAGACGTATTCCATTGCTAAAGCCGTACATTTTCAAGTCATTTTACAGAAAATGAGCAGAAAGACGCCAACAACTCCAGAGCATGGGAAGAGGAATAAGCAGGCACCACGACACTGTCCTTGGCATATAGCCAAGATAAAAAATCGTACTGATGCCGCCTTGCAGAAGGGAGACGCCTGACTTATTCCCTGCGAACACGTTTCCCCTCCGATTATCGCCTGAGGCTGAGCCACAGTCGGCCCTTCCCAACGCACCGGCGGCTCGGGACCGAGAGTTTAAATCACCGCGCTCATACCTTAGGGGGAAAAAAAGAAAAAAACAAAAAAACACAACAACAACAACGGATCCTGGGCGGCACGGGGAATTAATCGGGGAGCGGGCGGAGCGGAGCGGGACGGGGGGAACGGGAGGAGCGGGACCGGGCGGGGCAGCGAGGCCAGCCTCGGCCGCCGTGGCGGCGGTGCTCGAGCAGCCCCTGGCGGAGCCGGGGAGGCGCTGCCGCCGCTCCGACCGGGAAAGGGGCAACTTCGGCCGCGAAACCCGGTACCAACGCCTCCGGGTCCCCCTTCCAGAGACACGTACCCCTGGGAACGCGGCCCCCACTCACTTCTTCGTGTGCTTCGACACCGTTTGTCTCCTTGTGGCACGCAGAGAGGGGGAAAAACAGTGGGATATGTTCAAAAGTGTTGATTCCTCCCGTTAAAATGCCGTTGCCTTCAGACAGGTGATTTACCGGACAAGATGCTGAACGGAAAGCGGCAATTCTAGAAAAACATTTCCTCTCGAAAATTTCCTTAGATCGCGGCCTTTGCTGTGTTTGAAAGAGCATCTATGATATTTAAAGTCTCATATGGACCCCACTTTCAGACAATAAACCTCTCGTTTAATGAGGCCACCGGGAGGAGCCCCACCGTGCCAAGAGCAGCACCCCCCGCAAGCGACCCTGTGCCCCCTCGCTCCCCGAGAGAAGCAGCTGCCACGACCCCCAGCTCCCCACTCCTGTCCTGCTCCAGGACGGGCAGAAAGCTACACTACTCCACAGCCCCGGCCCAAATTAACAAAAACTGTTGAGCTCTGCAAGCCTGAACTGTTCCTCCAGTACACAGAAAAATGAAAAGGGTGAGATCAGATAGTTTCTGGTTACAAAAATCAGCTTGATTATGAGTTAGAAAGATCAATGAAATCAAATAAACCACTGAAAAGAGGGATAAAAACCTCCTCTACTAAATGTCACTTTATTTGAACAAGAAAGGGAGGAATGAATGTGAGGAAAGCAAACAGCGTGAATAATCTCAGCCCTAATGATTAATAATTGCTACTTACCTGACATCCAAAGGCCACACGAGAGCTCTGAGGGACAGAACTCTGCAGGCACTGACTGGGCTGCTGTGCAGTGACTCGAGGGGATCATGCTAAACCCCAAGCAGGGGGGGGCATCAGGTTCCTGCACATGGGGTCTCTACACAATCTCTCCTACGTCCTTGTAACCCACCAAACACAGAGGTCTGTAAACACTGAGCACAAATCACAGGAGCCACCGCTCAGTGCTAGGTGGCTGGTCAGGAGCTCAAGCCACTTGACCATGACACCTTGAACCTACGTATCTTGCAATAGCCTCTTCATCAGGACTAACCAAATCACTACACACTATTTCCTCTCCTAATCCTTCCTCTGTTTTACAAGCAGAGCTGGATCCTGTTTGTGAGCTCTTACACACATCCCTGGGTTAGGAGAGCACAAACAGCTTGTGTGCTTCCACTGACATACCAGCTGGAAGTGTGAGATGAAGCACATCTGACTAAATCACAAACTCTAGCACAATGCATGACTCATTCTTGCACCTAGAAAAGGAATCGCTTTTGCTTAGGCGGCACCAGCAGCTGAATTCTACAACCAGCTTCCCAGCTTTGTTTGCTTCTTCCCATGTAAAAAAGTGGGGCCCTGCATTTTTCAGACTGTTCTCGTCTACTTCACTGTAGCTCCATAGCACTTAAGACAACCTCCAGCTTAGACTACCAATTTTTAAAAAATAAGCGGGCAAAAGAGATACTTTTTAAAATAACAATAATAATAATAAATAATTTTTTTAAGAGACACCCACCTTTAAGATCTCTGTCTGAAGTTGCAAATTTCTTCAGGGTCATTCCAGCACTAGGCAAAGTAAGCAGGACTGGGCTGACCTGAATAAAAGCAGATAAATTATACCACAGTGTTATTTTCAGGAATTACCTAGCTAGAACAAATACATTTTGTTAAATATAATTTAAACAGACTGCACTGGGCAAATGGATTTGAGACTAGGGAGTCCACAGAAACCCAAACGTTTAACAGCTATTAGGTTGTCTAACAGTGAATTTTTGAGCAATATATTTTGATCAACTCTTCTTTCTTCCCACTCCTCATCCTCACTCTCTCTGCCTTTTTCATATTCATTATTGTCATATTCTAAATTGTCAGACAATTGAGGTTGGAAGGGACCATGATCCATCCTGTCCAGCCTGTGCTCAGGACAGGGTCAGCCATGAGACCAGACCAGATGATTCTGGGCTTTGTCAGGTTGTTGAAAACCTCCAAGGATGGACGCTGCACAACTTCCCTGGCCATCATTCCACTGCTGCACCACCTGATGGGAAAAGTCCATCCTTGCATCAGCCTGAGCCTCTCTTGTTTCAGTTTACCCCCATTGCCTCCCACCCTTCGCCATTCACTACTATGAAGGCCTTGGCTGTGACTCCTCTATAACCTCCTTGTGGACACTGGCAGGTTGCTGGCAGCTGCCCTAATCCATCCCCTCCCCTGGCTAAGCAAGCCCCCTTCCCACAGCCTCTCCTCCCAGGGTTCAAGTCCCAGACCAACTTGGTGGCCCTTCACTGAATGTACTTAAAGGTGTCTTTATGGTATAGGAGGTACAAACTTGATGGATATCTAGACAAGATCTATCAAGTCCTGAGAAGGAAATAACTGCTTTCCTCAACTTTCTGTATTTGGTCCTGTTAAAAAATCCCAAAATGCTGTCAGCCTTCATTTCTGCCGCGCTTTTCCAGAGACTTGTCCCCAGAGAGCCCACTCCAGGGGAACCCCAGGGATTTCTCCTTCGCCAGAGCAGGTCTTTGCATTTGTTGCCACTGAATTTCATGAGGTCCCTGGCAGCTCCCTCCTCCAGCCTGGCTAAATGTCCAGCTCTGCACTTGAGTATGTGGAGTGGTATCCCTCCCCCAGTTGCAACTGGTGACACCTGCATAGAATGCACACCACCATCTCCCTGGATCACTGACAGGGACATCAAACAGGATGGGTCCCAGGATAGACCCCTGGTACCCCACTTGTGACATGCAGAGTGAGACCCATCACCCACAACCCTCTGAGCCTCATCCTGGATTTATAATCCACATAGTCATCCACTCATCCAAACTTTAACATAGTAATCGGGATGCTTGTCAGCCTTCTCCTTTTTGAAAGTGTTTTCTCTTGTACTGATGTAACGCAGAAAGAAATGCTGATGGTACAAACCTCCTCCATAGGAAGAATAAGCAACCCAATCACTGGAAAAAAACATTGCTCCCAACAAAGAGTGGAGAAGTAAGAAAATCACAGTAATGTCCTACACAACTTCAGTGACAAGCCTGTTTATGCAAGCATTGCCATATGCCACAAGTGCCTGAGCAATTTAAGGAGTCATTATATAGTGTAACAGATGTTTCAATACTTTACAGATCTAACTAACAAGTAAAAGCCACACCACCTTGCTGTCACCTGCTTCAGTACAAACAGGGAAAGAGGTGAATCACCAAACTCCTTTTTTTTTTTTCCATATCATAAACTTCTTTTTTTCAACACTGCCTCTCCCCTGAGCCCCCATTGCCTTTATCTTTCTGTTTGCCTGTGTTAAGGCCCCCATCTCCCCACTGTCCCTACGGTCCCTATCTTAGTTTCCTCTCTCCCTTCTCCTTGCATTCTTGAAGGACACAAGCAGCCAAAGCCAGAGAGGCCAAAATGAACTTATTCCATGGTCAGAGAGACCCAGATGAGCCTCTCCTGACTCTCACCTGGCTCCTGCTGGGGCTCTGCTGCAGGTTGCCTCCAAAATTTTATGACAAACATTTTTCATTATATTTTCCATTTCCAATTTCCAACCTTTCTATCACATGATTTCAGGTTAAAACAGCAGGAATTTTGTACGGCTTATCTAGTTCAATATGATCCTTCTGTCAGCTGCTGAAAAAAAGATTGTAGGCATTTAATCCAAAAGCCAAAATCCAGCTGTGATTCATATCCAACCTCACCCTAGAAACTCAACCTCATCCCAAATATCAGAGTTTTTCTAACTGAAACCAAAGCCTTATACACATGAACCACCATTCATAACCTTAGCACTCACCACAACACACTTTCAACTACCATAAACAGATTTTCCTCAGCTGTGTATGGTTTTTAGTGATTAACATAGTACAACAGCTAAAATAGAAAAGACTATGTAGTTTCAGCTACTGAACTTGTATTTAACAGCTGCTCACCACCCTGTGGGACTGCCAACGCTGCTTTTGCTTCAGGCAGATAAAGGAAGAGTGTGAGAAGAGTCAAGTTGCCTTAAACCACCAGTGCACCCAGGCAAGAGCTCTAACCACAGCCTACAGGGAGAAGGAAGAGAACACATACACCTACAGGAATATTCTCTCTGGCCTTAGAGATAATGCCTTTGTATTAATAAGACGACATACAAAGAAGAAAAACACCTCACTGCAGTTTCCCATTGCATCCCTAAAATAAAGGGGAGAAAGCTTCTGACAAAAACAGTCCTTCCCCAAACCAGCAGTTTTCATTGCTCCTGCTGCAATAGACCTTCCAAGAGATCCAGAACATGCTCTTGCCCTAAACCTAATGCAAGGCACATGATTTACATGTATTACACGGGGTTAGGAAAGAGAGAAACAATATTTCTACCATTTTAAAATTACTCCCATATTTAGACTTTTCATATAATTTCAGAGGAGGATACATACTCTTTGTTAGCTATTGTTTTTGCACCCTGTCCTAGGTTTTTCTGTATTTTCCATCTACCTCGAGTCAGAATAGTGGTTCCTGAACTGTAACCCACCAAATCACAGCAACTGATCCAAAGGAAAAGGCATGCAGCTCTGCCTTGTCTTTGCAATAAAGTTTAATGTCCAGTTTAAATAAAGTTTAAATGTAAGTTTAATGGGGAAGACACTTCATTTCCTCCAACAGCCCACTCCTTGCAACTTCACAGTTGCCTGTAGTGGAAAGGCAAAATAGCTTGGGAATGACTTTCTACTTTGTGTTCCAAAGAAAAATGGCTTTATAATGGAATTTTCCAGTGAGAAAATTCACCTAGCCATATAAACAACTAGATAACTAAAAAATTCTCAAAAGTATGCCTCTGCAGCAAAGGACACAGATTCCAGAATTCTGCAAATCCCAGACACAAACTGGCTTAATCTTCTAATTTAGACTGATACCACATTACAATGACCTGCCTACATCTGACATTAAGCATAATTTAATACTTGTTAATCAACAATGAGGGAAGTGTAAGCCCTGCGTTCCTTATCTAATGCTCTCTCTCTCCTCTGCTGAGAGAGTTAGAGGATTTGCCTTGTTCTGTCTACCATCTTCTTTGGTAAACACCAATCACTGGAGTAAATCTGGTAAGCAGGCTAACTTCTGACCTTTTTGTTCATATGTGTGCCATATATAAATATGTTGCTGGCAGTATTTTCTGGTGGGTTTTTTTAACCTATTAAACAAAAATGCATTATAGAATAGAACATAAGGGAATTTCAAAGTATTATAAAAATAGGATTAGGAAATTTGCCAGCAATATCTATCGCTGACAGCTGACTTTATTAAAGTTCATCAGCATTAATTGCCTCATTGTTGAATGACTTTTGCATGTAATTATCATCAGTCTAAACACAGATTGCCTCAGGTACAGTATCTAATGTGATCATGCGTTCTGAATCCTATTAAAATACCCAAGATGTAGCAGAGATTATTCTTTCCCTACTGGTAAAGAAGCGAAAGAAGCAACAGAAACAGGGGGAATTTATTTTGCTCAGCCCTAAACAGTGTTATTTCTCTGTCTCATTCCAATGTTTCCAGCAATGCTTTGGTGCCATAGATGCTGAAGCAAGATGTAAGACATGCCAATTCTATACCAGTGTCATTTATCTCAAGGACAAGTGAAAATTCCTGTGCCCTACTAGAAAGACAATGCCTGAGGCATGATTGCTAAAATGGGCTTTAAACGTCATGCTATATTTTAATAGACAAAAAGATGGATACATCAATGTCTAAAATAATAATTCTTAGATTATATTTATCAGAACAAGGCAAGGCTGGAATTGTAATTTGAAGAAGTCTGAGCTCCAGTATTGTGAGATAATATCCAAAGAGAGAGGACACACAGCCCCTTCTTTGAACTTCTATGCTGTTTTAAGATGTTTTCAAGATCTAAAGGCTCAGCATCAAAGACAAAATTTCATACTTTTTTTGCACCAACCTAAAATCTTCACACCATATTACTATCCCATTCCCAAACCCTACTTTCTCAATAAAACATAAATAAATAAAATATTATTCCCTTTCCTCAGTGTACCAGCTCTTTTGAGACCAAACAGAATACACTCTACTCTTCTGAACCATTACATGCAATGGACACATGAAGGGTTTTTCAAAAATGAAATAGAATAGAATTTTGAAATTTAGCTTGTAGATTTATTTCAGGTCTTCAAAAGGATCATCTCAAAAGCTTCAATATCATCTTAGAAATGAGCTGCTCATCATAGCCAATTTTGTCAATGTCAAATACCCATCACTCTCATGCATATGCCTCCTTATATGCACATCTACCTATCACCTGCCAAGGTTCTGGAGTGACTTTTCAGAGAAATTCACGATTGCTGTTAAATCAGTGGCTGAAACGCAAAAGGTTTCAAAACTGTTATGTATTTAAAAATACAGCATGAAAACCTATGTTGAATAAGGACTTTGAGTAGTGAAAAAGAATTTGACTGTCGAACACAGCTTCAGAAATTCTAGTCTTTTCAAACACTACTAAGCTGTTCTCAATTTGATGTTGTCTGTTGTCAAGGGCTTTTGCAGTTCTCTTGTAAGAGAAGTAACCGCAGACATAAATGCTTGAATAAACACAAAATTTGTCACATATTACCTTCCCTTACCCCTCCTCACGTTGCTTTTTCTCTCAAGTTTATTAGCATTAATAACTGGAAGCACTGATGTAGCCTTTTAGGGTATTAGACCAAACCTGTAAATTAATGCATTGGTTCATCACAATTCATTAATCAAGCCTGTGCTGGATTTAACAGACAGCAGATTATTAAAGACACCAAATTACACAGACGAAGAAACCCAGTTCCCAGAGGGTCAACTGTAATGTGAATGGTTTTGCATAAAACCATAAACCTGCTATTAAATTAAAAACAAAAATTATGTCCACTTCTTATCTAAAGTATTTTTTTTAAAGGGATGTTACGCTAATTTACTTCTTAACTGGTCCTGGTTACAGAGCAAAGGACTAAAAGGTTAACGGCAACGGCTCCTCTGATGCTTGGTTAAGCAACTTACACTAACATATCCTGACTGAGGTGAAGAAATTAATGAAATTACTACTGTAATTCATTACTAATGGAAAATTGTCAATGCTTACAGCCAGCAGTTCACACAAATTTTCTGCAGACGTGAAGACCTAGCACAGTGACTCATGCTCTTAGACTTGCTACTCTTAGGTCAAGTCCTGGCACCATTCATCACAGCCGAACTTTATGCCATTCTATCCAGCAAAGTTGAGCAGCCTTTGATCTCAATAGCTAAGGTCTTTCTACTTCTGTGACATGGGTTTATGAAGGAAGAAAAAAATAACATGTAATTTTCAGCATCAATCTAGGGAATGCTAAAATAGAGGAGAGAGGCAGAATCGCCACAACCAGCATCGAAAGTGTAACAAACATTCAAACTAATGATGCCAAAAACAGTGTAAATTAACATAAAGTTTATATATCAATTACCAATTTAAAGGACAACATCTCTAACAAATAGTGAACACTAATAGTAAGTGAAGAGCTTGACAAGATTTTCCTGTTGTGCTACATAGTCCTGGTTTCCATTTATATTCTTCACTAAACAACAAAACATCAGACTAAGCCAGAATAGAAAACGTGTCCATCCCAAAAGAGAGATTCATCTATAACTACTGTAATAGTTGTCAATTACAGATAGCAAGTTATATGCAATGACTTTGACATAAATGAAGTATTTAATATTACTTGACTGTATGTAACATGGAATTCCTAACAAAAGCATTCCTTTACATTAATTTATAGAACAATGTTCATTTATAGGACATACTTTTATGGTTGTGGAGTTATACTGGGAGGAATGTAATACAGATAATCTTTACAAACTTCCCATTGATTTTCTTTTTGTTTGTGAGCAAGAAAGATACTGTTTTTGATGGCCATAAATACCCAAGAGATGAGAAACTGTGCAGCACACTTCCCAAAGGAGCAGCAGGGTTAAATTTATGCAAACAAAAATTAAAGTTTGAATATCAGTATGGTTTTCCCCCATGAGGAAGCCCAGAATTAAAAGAGGTAAGGAAATTCCTACCCATATAGGAACTCGAAAAAGCACATTCAAAACTGCTTTGATTCTTCTGTGCACCCCACCACATAAAATGAAAAGAGCTGGTACAATGAGACTAAAATCACCATAAAGTGAGTTTTTAAAGGAAGAGGACAGTGATTTACTGTCACATTCTTCCCTCCCTGTGGGGAGTGGGGCTCTGTGGATGACATTCAGAAGCACAGTCAAAGTCCCTGCACATCACCTATTTTAATTGATTTGTCCTCAGGAGAAGCCAGGTCAAGTAAAGACCAAAAGAACACGGACCAGGGAAGAGCCTCTCAGCAGATGTCGCCCATTCTTTATACTTATTCCACAAGCATCCCATCAGCTGCTTACAGAGAGTAAGTGCTGAGGCACACAGGACCTCTGTGCACTCCAAATGGTATTTTTCAGGCTAAGCTGAGTTCAAAAATTAGCATTTCTCATAACTCAGAGCAGGGCATTATAAAAGCTCTTATTCAAACTCAGCTAACCCTGGCATCGAGAGTGCACACTGAGAGCAAAGCAGTACGTGAGAAAGCGTCTGTCTGCTTTGCTGCTGTTACTCCTACCGATTAATACAGCAGCAGAGCTTAGAAATGCAACCTAGAAATCACATGAACAACAATGTCTTCGTGGAGAAAAAAGATGCTCAGAATGTATTCAGTGAAAAAGTCTCTGGTTATGTTACTTAATACATAAAAATTGCTTAGACCTCTAAGCTAATTCTTATTAAAATCAGACGAGTATTACCTTTGCATACACATCTATACTGATAGAATATAATGTACAGTATCAAGTACAATCCTTTTGCCAGTACCACAGGCCAAATCTCTGCACTCATAATATCTTAATGATGCAAATTAGTAACCCTTCAAAATTTTAAAGCATTATTTTATTTTTATTTTTTATTATTAT
>VYZS01026223.1:68222-90305 GCA_013400695.1 Neodrepanis coruscans
CAGTCATGCAAATTAGTAACCCTTCAAAATTTTAAAGCATTATTTTATTTTTATTTTTTATTATTATTTTAAAATATTTTAAATCATTATTTTGTAAACCCCACTCTAGCATTCAGTGAGATGGTACATACAGTCCCATTCTTTATGCCAAGTGTCCCAAAATACCTGGGGAGTTGGGGAGAAACTTAAAACACATATATAACACTGCTGCAATAGCTGAACTTCTTTATATTACAAGCAGGTGAAAACAACAACTGGTTCAGGAGCAACAATGTGCACCTTCTTGGCACTATAAAATTACAACATGTTAATGTTGAATGCGTTCCTTAATTATATAAAACTCTGCAAAGAATAACATTATTTAAATTTATTATTCAAATGCTTTTAATTTATGACAGATTGCTACTTCAAATACAAGTATTAAATCTCTATTAAATTCATTGAGGTAACACACTAATACGCATGACTGAGGTCTTAAATTTCTAAGCAGCAGTAGTGTTTGCTAGATGCAATAAGGATTACCTTAATTAAAACACTATCTTCAGCATCTCAGAAGATTTAATCCAAATCTTTATATAGGGCACATTCATTATCTATCTCCAGTTAATAAAAATATGACCTACTTTGGTTACATTTTAGAATTTAACGTTGATTACCATTTTGTTAATAGAAATAAGATACTAAAGACTTTAAAGACAAGCCAAAAGCAATTTTGCCAGCCTAATTAAAACACTATTTAATGGCCTCAGAAGGAGCTTTATATTTATTCATAGCCATAGATGTAGACTTTTTAGAAATGTTTTTAAAATACCGAATTAGACAACAGACTCCTGAAAATATACCTAAGAATAACAAGTGAGATTTACGACTAACGAGCTTAAAGCAGAGCCTGAAGAGATTCAGAGAAGAACTCCTAAACCCCACAGGGACACTTTTGAACATGCGAGCTGTTCTGATAAGCTCAACAAGACTCTGCACTTCTGTAGGAGGCAGCCCATACCATGTGTCTTTGCAGAAGCAAGGCTTAAATTAATCATAACACTCCAAATGTAGCGTCAAGTTACTGCTAAGTAGTAGTTTCCAAGGAGACATGATGCTTATCAAAATACTCTGATGCGCTGCAGGCTGCCAGATCCAAGACAGCATCTGAATGGGTTAGTGCACTTCTTAGCAAAATGCAGCTTATTCTGCTTTTAAATCAGGAACACGGGAGGCTCAGAGAGAAGGCAAAGTTTTGGGAGAGCAAGGGAACATACATCCACACCATAAACCTTCTCTTGTACCTATTCCTGCCATAATAAACACAATAAACAGTGTTTATTGTGTAAAGATCCAGCCAGAAGCATGTGCTCAGATACCCCATGTGGCCACCACTTCCCTAGAGCCATCCATTCACCTCCTTGGATTTCTCAAGCCTACGCACAAAATTGTCTTTTCACAGTATTGCTCAGCAAAATGTTGCCTGTACATATTCTCTTCTCCACTCAGAAAGGTTGGACAAAGACATGCATCCTACAGAGACAGTGTGTCAGGATTTGTCCTTCAAACCCCCGCAAAGGTGCCACAATATCCTAAAACAAAATACTAATTTTTGAAGGTAAGAATGTCAAGTGGTGGCTGAATCCAAAGCCTTGTCCACTTATAACCCAACAAAAAATCCTACCATATATTTTCTCTTGCAAGAATTAATTCAGATTGAACACATCTAGCTATTACTGTGTTTTATTTGTTGAAAGGTTTTGAGGGATTAAAGAAATTTGCTGCTTTCAAGAGACACAATGTTTATGGCTTCCTACTCAATGTGATTATCAATTCCCACATTGTAAACCTGAAAGTATTATGGGTGAACAACACCACAAACCTCTCGCCAGGATTCTCACCACAAGAGGCAATTCCCAGTTTAATTAAAGTCAGCACACAGTTTTCTCTTGATCTCCATCACATAAAAGCCACCTGCTCCAACAAGGGATCCAAGCTGTCAGTGGAGTTTATAAAGGTTGGGAGACCAAGTGGCAGGTTCAGACAGAGTGACATTGCTCAGAGGTGGCTGTGGGGAGACATACGGAAGCCTCGCTGCAGCCCGTGGTCTCCACCCACATTTTCTGCTCTAACACACTCTGCTCTGTCTGGCACTCTCTGTTCCTATCCCTCACACTGGTTTTAGCATCAGTTTCTAGCCTAATGTCATTTTTCTTCTCCGTCATTCAGTATTTTAACTTTATCTGTTCTCTACTTTGTAATTCTTTGCTGGTCCTCTATCAGTAAAGGATGATTAAAAAAGCTCCTTCCCAACTCTCAGATACATTTCTAGAAAAAAAGTAAGAGTTAAAATGCACTTTCACAGAATGACAGAATATTCTGAAATGGAAGAGACCCACAGGGTCATTCAGTCCAACTCTTGGCCCTGCACAGCACCACCCCAAGAGTCACACCATGTGCCTGAGAGTGTCTTCCCAATGATTTTTGAACTCTGTCAGGCTTGGTGCTGTAACCACTTCCCTGGGGAGCCTGGGTTCCAGTATCTGACCACCCTCTGGGTTAAGAGCCTTTTCCTAATACCCACGGTAAACATCCCTAGACTCACCTTCATGTCATTGCTTTGGATCCTGTCACTGGTCACCACAGAGAAGAGATCAATGCCTACTCCTCCACGTCTCCTCACTAGGGAGTTGACTCTGATGAGGTCTCACCTCAGTCTCCTCTTCTCCAGGCTGAACATCAATTTTGCTATGCTCAGTCCAACAGCAATAGTCTGGCTGCCATGTGCCCATGGTCAGCAGCATCTGGTTCTGTCTCTCCATGGGAACCCAGCTCTGCAGCCTCCCAGTCCACCCACTGCCACATGCACCTGTGGGGCTGTTCTCTGCAACTCACAAAAGCTGATGGCCGAACACAAGGAGTTAATTTTATAAGAGAGGCAATTTTTTAAGCCTAAAAAAACTGATGACATTAGAAAGCTCATTGTAAATTTTACATAAAGAGGTCTTGTCTCTTTATCGTGTACATAAATGTCACCCACTGGAAGACTGTTGTCACAAATGCCTCCCATGAGTGCCAGATCTGCCTGTAACATGGCATATAAGATGCTTGTTCTTCTAGTATCTGCACTTTTCAGCAATTATTAATTCCTTAAACATTTAAAATAGACCTTTTCAATTGTGTTTTTACCTCTTGAGGTCAATGCAGCAATCTTAGCTTCTGTGGCTCACAGTCCCCCTTTTAACATTCATTTTCAAAGACATATAAAACACCCAGACAAACTAAGAGTCAAAAGCAGACTCCTGAGGCTAAGATCTGTTTTTCCCAAAAAACTCTTCCATATGTTAATATGGAACCCTTTTACCAGGCTTCATGCATGAGACAAGGGATTCTAAAATATTCCTTATCTCAGGGAAAGCACAATAGTCAGGATTTTTCCCCTTTCAACTCTCAGCTATTCCTCTCCATGAGACCATAGGCTGCAAAGAAGATAAGGAGAGTATTCTAACAGATCTATCCCTCTCTCTTCCTCTATTATTAAGAAAGTGAAAAAATAAAAAACCCATTACCTCCAAAATGGAGGCAGGCTTTTTGTTAGATAAGCCACTCCTCCACGTGTATTCCACCAAAGGGATTCATATTGGTCTCAGTATCTTCTAATGGTTTCATCAGTTAATATTAAATTGGTTTCAGATAGGAAAAAAGAATTTTCCTTGCACTGCTCTAAATAATTTGCCTTTCTATAGACTGCATAAACTACATTTCTGAAGAGGAACAAACAATTATTTTTCCATTTATATAAGTGACAGCGGATGGATTCTCACAGATTACAGTCTGCATCCCATACTATCAGTATTTTGCCCTGCAGTTGACTTTTACTATTTGGTCATTTTCTTACTCCTCACAAATCAAGACATTTCATGGTAAAAACACAAAAGGATGGTAGCACAAAGCATTGGAATTAGGGTCTTCCCATCTTCACAAAAGCAAGACAGTGCCTTGTGTCCCTAAAAATGCCCATATATAAAAACAACCCACGTACCTTGGACAGTTGAGGGGATAACATAGGTGTAACATAGATGGGGTGACAGTGCCCAGAGGCAGTGTCAGTATCAGGTCTCATTCAGTCTAAAACCAGCTCTGATGGCCACCAAAACCCTTGTGCCTGTCACAAGGTGTCCCGGAACAACTTCTGCTGGGAACAGCCTCTGTTCTCTTTGCCTCAACAGAAAGTATGTAATTTTCCCATTTCTACCACCCTAGCTGCTAGAGATGTTTCCTCAGTTCTGGGACCAGCCAGACTGAAGTTTTGCCCATCTGGTGCCCCTCCAGCCAATGGCTGCACCAACCAAACAATGAGAAGGTGTCGTGGGTGTAAAAAATGAAAGTTAAAAATGATCGGGCCGCGGTGCGGCGACTGCCTTGCGCTGGCGGCCCTGGCGACTGCTTTCTGCTCCGGGGCCGCCCGCCCCCATGCCCGCATGGTTGTTTTTTTTTCAGTCGCCCCTTCCCCCCACCACCGCCACCTCCGGCGGCGTGGATGGCGGGCACTGCTGCTGGGGGTGCGGCTCCGGTTCGATGCAGAGTTTCGGCGCTGTGCGGCTCCGGCTTTGCTGGCCAGCACGGGCGATGATCGCGCCGTCCAGAATGACTGCGGGAGGCGCGATTCCGGTCCCGGGCTGGGGTCAGCCATGGCTCCGCTCCGAGCCGGGGCGGGGCTGGGGCGCAGGGCTGGTCGGGCTGTGCCCACAACCGAGGCGTGCGCGCGGGGGGTGCGGGGGCTGGGCCTGCCGGCCCCCCGGCGCCGCTGTGAATTGGGCGGGGCGGACTGTCCTCGGCGTGCCCCAGCCGTGCGGCGCCGCCGGGCCGTGCGCAGCCGCGCCTGGGCTCCTAAGGTCCGCGGCAGCAGCGACGGTTTGGCCCGCTGCGCTGGTGCTGCGGCCCGGCGGTGACGGCGCCGGTCCTTTGGCGGGGGAGCACATGGTCCCTATGGCGGTCGCCATGAGCCGGAAATGTGTTCCCAGCATGCGTATCATTTCCGGGCGGAGGCAATGTCTCCCATGAGGGGGTGCGTGCCGGGCGGGCCCCGGGAGCGCTGGCCAATGGGACGAGGGCCAGCCCTTGGGACACCACCCCCAGAGGGCGGAGACACTAGAACCTTATAAAACGGCTGCGTGGATGCGTTTCCGGTCTCTTTTTGCCTGGACAGAGCAGGGGAACCATCGGCTGCCGTCTTCACCGGAATCCGCTCCGCTGGAACTGAGTCAGGTGGTCTGCTTACCGAGGTTTTATTGAGAGCCTGTGATTGGGGGGGGGAATTTCCTTCCCTTTTCAGCAGAAGGGTTGTTCTTTCCTTTTCGGTTTTTTTTTTCCTTCTTTCTTTTTTCTTTCTCTTTTCTCTTTTCCCTTCTTTCTGTGGTTTTTCCTTTCGTTCCCGCGGAGGCAGGTGATTTTGGGGGCTACCTTGCCGCTGCTTTCCCCGGGGTGGGGGGGGCCAAAGGACATCTTTTTTTTTCCATTTTCAGCACTAAATCTCTCCTCGGGCTAAAAGGGAGGAAAGGGGGAGGGGCGCGGTTTTGTAATCTTCTTAAGTTGTTCTCCTCAGTCGAAACCGGCCAGAGGTTCAAGGCTAAGGGGCCCTCAAGACCACACGCTCCCTTCTAAATACCGTGGAGTCTCTTTGCTGGGCCCTGAGAGAGAGAGAGACAAGCACTATTCGCCAGAGCGTCCCTACCCCAAACGAGGGCCCTGGAAAAAATTTATTTATTTGATTTGTCTGTTTTGTACTTTGTTTGTCGGGTTTTGGTGTTTGCGCAAAATAAACTGTGATTGTTTGTGTGTTCTCTTCATTTTTGGGGTGTGTTTGTGACTTCTCTCAGAGTCTCTGCTCCAAAATCACTGAATTTGTGGTAAAACCACCACAGAAGGAAACCACTGTTCTCAGCACACACCTGTTCCTGGAACAAGCAAACCTTTGCTCTCCTCTTCAGGTCAGTAGTGCCAAACTGAAGCAACACTCTTCTGTCCTGATCTCAAGCATCCTCCATGGGAAGCAGTGGCTTTACCATGCCAGCTATAGTTTTCCAGGGAAATGACAGTTCATCACTGAAAATTTTAGGATGCTGCCATCCTAAGCCAATCGCTGCAAAAGCACTTTAATTGCCCTCCTGTTCGCATTCATTACACGAGTGGTTGTGAAACAAAAGCAGCATTAACCACTGCACATTTCTGATTTTTACCACAATGTGTAATGATTTTCCAAAACTGTCAAAGCTTCCTATTTCTGCAGAACTTCGGTCTTCAGTTAGTCAGTGAAACATCCACTCTTTCTACTTTTTATCCCAAGAGACATTAGTACCTGCAAAGGAAACTGTCCAACCATCTCAGCTGGGCCTGAAGCCCCTCCATAGCTACACAACCTAGTGCCACATAGTCAGACCAGGTTTCCTTAGTGGCTCAACCCCAGTTTTCCCATAGCAGTCTTAGATGTCCAGATTCTTAATGTAATTTAATCACAGTGGAATAATTAAATAATTAAATAACAGCACAAGCTCGTGCTTCCAAGGAGGAACCAAACAAAGGAATCCCTGGGCTTTTATCTCCCTCACAGTCTAAGGGTGGGAAAGCCTTGGGGTCTGCCTGGGGATCATCGGCTCTTGCCATCACTCTGAGTGTCTGGGCCCCTGGCTGTGTCACAGGTCCCCAGGCCCTTCCTTCTGCAAAGGGTTGGCAGTTCACTGCCTCTTGCCTTAGGCTCAGGCTCTTGCCCCCAGAACTCAGTCAGCATGTCCCACCACAGCTGCATCAAATGCATTCAATATACCCACATCATATTTGACCTTCAGTGAGGACCTGAGGTTTACTGCAGGTTATTTGTTCACATACTAGTCCTTTTTCAGATGTTTCAGCACATTCCAACATCCTCTCTGGCTTTAATAGGAAAAAAGAACATAACAAAACAAACCCCCACGCACCCCCCTTACCTGTGCAGACAATAATCTGACAAATACCATGTGTCCATGCACAACCTAAGAGCTATCACTTCAGATTGCCACAAGCTATAATTTACCATGAAAGTTTGTTGAAACCTATGAATGAAACCTACAGATTTGTTAAAAGTTCTGCTACCCTCTCTTCACGGCACTCCTCAAGTACATCTCTTTTATTTTTGTCATTGGAAAATGACAAATAGAAACTTTTGCTGATGGCTAAGAAAAAAACAATTAAGTCTTTATTTCTATTCAGAAAATGTGACCCCCTTGCTGCTATTCCCAAGAGTAATTTATTGCATTATTTTAATGATTTACTGTTAATAAATTTTTAGTGAGCTGTAGCTCACTTCTACTTCAGATCTATAAGAAACCTAGCAGATAAAATTTCTCTTAGAACTTTCTCACATTCTACCTAATGGCAAGAAAACTTATTTTGCTGCTAAACAATTATCCACAACTAATTTGTTTCAACTGAACAATAAATTTATAGAAAAAAGATCCATAAATAATTTTTCCCTGTTTTAGATAACTAAGAACTATGCAAAAAATCTCAGAGATTGATTTTTCATTGTCCCTGCTCCTGAGAATTCCTCAACTTTCTAAACCAGTGCTCCCCAATCCTTAACAGCTTCACCTTCTACAATCACCCTCCCTTTGGAACTGATTAAACAGTTTCAATTTTGTTGCCTTCTCCAATAAATTTGATCAGTAAAAAAAAAATATTCTGAGTCAGTACCAGAGCTGCTATGGGTATTACACTGTTACACATTGAGCATCTTCCAGGGCTGTTCAAAAGCTGAGACCCTATAACTTGTCAGCATGTGCTTCCAAGATATGCCTTTAGCTGTCACCAGTCTTCCAGCTTAAAGAGCTCTTCAGTGCCAGCAACAGGCACTACTATGTAGAGGTACCTGTTATCCTCTGCTAAGCACTTAGCATCAGCTTCTGCCAGGAGCCTAAAGAGATGGCAACTCTGGACCAGTTTGGGGACATGTCTTTATTTCTGCTCTGCTTTATTATTCTTACAATAAATCTTTCTTTTTGCAGCTTGAATATGTAAATGAACAGCTTCTCCTGAGACTTTATCTCTTTTTTCTATTTGCTTTAAAAAGCATTCCCTGGCTTCTTCAAAACTAGTCTGAAGGAAACCTGTAGCATCTTTTAATAATTAGCATTGTAGAAAGTAACAGAATTCATAGCAAGCAACTTCCAGTTCCATTCCTGTGGCTGACTTCAAATTAAAAAAAAAAATCAAAATAAAATTTAAAAAAATATATCTGGTGCAATGCTGGCAGGAAAGACACACACTGTGCCAAGCTCCAGGCACTTTACAGCCCAGAAACTCTGATTGACGCCTTCACAGTCATCTGAGTTAATAGCATTTGGCTCCTTTTCAATGCAAAGGTAACCCTGAAGTTCTCCTTTGCCACACCGGTACCTCAGAAACGTGATTTTCTGGTTCTCTAATAGCCACTCCAGTGGAATATTTTCTTTCCCTTCTGTTTTTGCTCTTATTAGATATGCTTTGTCTAACCTATACTTAAATGCTGGTTCTTAATCCCATAGCAAACCCTTGATCCAGAATAGGTTTGCAGCACATAAATTTTGTGATGCCATTGACAACCATCATCAACCAAAATGATCTTTGTAATTGACATGGAACTGAAATACATCGGCTTCCCAAGACATTAGACACTATTTGAGTATGGACCATCTAACATCTCCATGCCAGGTCTCTATACTACCAATGCAGAAAACATCTCATAAAAATGAAACACTTACCTGTATTGTCTGATTCCACATAAAAGCAGAATCTTTTTTCCCAAAAGTAATTTGCCAACCCTCTTAGCCCTTGCTGTCCAGAACGATCATATTTTGTAGAAAATCTGCTCCTGGAACTGCTGGTCACCTCTTCCAACAATCTTCCCAACCACATGGAGCCAAACAGCCTGGTTTTCCAATCATTATACTTTTGGAGGTTGTTGCCTCAACATAGCCTCTGCCATCCCTGAGTCATTTAAGGACAATTTCTAAGAATTGTGCTAATTCCTTTGCAGACAGCCTACAGCTCCTGAGTAAGGTTAGTCATCTCTATACTCATGAAAATTTCCACTACTTGTTCTCACTTCTACACGCTGTTTCTGCTAAAAACAAAATGACAATGAAGCTACATATTTATTTCAGGCATTTCTACTTGAAGCTTGGATACAGTAGCAACTTTTTTGCTCATATTCCAAAACTTCTTTCCAGAGAGTAATCAATGCAAAAAAATTTCCTTCTGGCTTCTCCATGAGCCACAGCAGCAGTGTTTTTATTGCCGTCTGTTCCTTTCTAACACCTCCACTTCTACCAAATAAAAATCAGCCTCTGGCACAGCTCAATCCATACAGCTCATCCTCTGTTCAGCATCTCATGTGGACAGTGTTCTCACAAGCAACTCAGTTATTCTATTTAAAAAAGAACTGCTTTTTATATTATCTTGACTGAAAGGTAACTCACAGCACCATCTCCCATAAAAATGTACCCTGACTCTGTATACCATTACAGAGTAGTGACAGAACAGAGACCAACAAATCATTTTGGGTTCTTTTTTTGCCTAAGTACATCCCAAAAACAGTAAAGGTGCATTGAGTTCACCATCTTCAGTTTTAAAATCATGACACTGGTTTTGCTATGTTCTCCTGCATAGCACAGGTGTACCTTCTGTAGCACTGACATAAAACGGCTACCAAGAGCACTTTCCTGATGTGAAGCTTGGATCAAGCGAAAGTCCACCATACATTCTTACATAAAGTTCAAGAAATATGGCATTAATTCCTTCAGTGGAGCAGTTAGATGTTGGCAAAAGAGGTCCCATAAAGGCCTAGAGAATACCTCACCTCCACTCAGGAGGCAACGAGATCCAGTGTAAAAAAGTGAGTTGGCCTGTTAAATTCAGCTCCAGAAAACTCTCATTATCTGCTGCTTCCCATTGCTGCAGGAACATGAAAGGTGACAATAGGAAAAGATGCACAGAGTTATTTTTTGCATGCAGACATCTTTCGTATCAAGCTTCATCCTAAAATAACTCTTTGCATTCAAGTTATAATAAATAACAATGCATACATATATGAATCATAGATATTTACAATGGGACGTAATAATAAATTATTGACCCCAATTCCATGATCACTTATTTTCTAATGCAGGATACAAACAGATTACAGGTATTAGAATAAGAAATACAAAGAAAATAAAAAGTGCAGGAGTTATTACCTTATTAGCATAAAATTAAAGCATCTGAATGCATAATTAACTGAAAATATTAAGGGATTCATTTTTAGAGTCCAAAGAATTCCTTAAATTAATGTCTTTTAGGCAAGTTTTTCTGTCATTCTGTAGAGTTTTCTTCACTGTGAGTTAATACTCTGAAGTTAGACAACATGAACTAATACAAAAGCCAATACATGAACAAAGCACAGAACAACAGCTACAAAATGCCATTAGCATATTTACATTTCAAATTTTATTGATGTCTGTAATTAAGGATATAAACAATCACAACTCTTGCATAAGATAACATAAAATTAAGTACACAAATAAAATATAAAACCAGAACAGAATGCTGCCAGTGTTGCATGTGTTATTCACAAAAAGACAGGATGATAATGCTTAATACTACTATAAGATATATGAAAGTTGATTCCAGCAATTGCACTATTTCATAATATAAGCAATTTCAGCCTCAAACTCTGGCAGAAATACAGTGAGAGCTACATTTCATCATCTTATTTCAAATGTACTATAACATGATTATGTTTGCATTTTTACAGATAAAGCTGAACAAATCAAGGGACACTAGATTTTAAATCATCCACATGCAGGGTTTATTAAATTATTTTTAAAAGAAAAAATGTAAACAAAATATTTTTTCCACTATGAAGTTTCTTCAGGCTTATTACAGTACTTCTGCATATAATTTACAGTATTCTCAGTGGGTTTTGTGGGTCACTCACAAAAGAAGAGACAAATTGTCTTACAGGAAAATGAGAGAGAACTACCAAACCACAAAAATCAACCTTATTCACAAAAGAATCAAATCTACTTTCAATTATTTTTAATTGGTTATGTCATGAATTTTCATATATGAGTTCTTACAGTGTCTTGTCCTCTCCACAACATCAAATAACAAATCAGGGTTGAAGGTGATGCAAGAAGTAACAAGACTGAATAAGTGTAAAAGCAGATGAATTTCCAATACTGAAAATGTCCTCCATTAAAGTTATTTCCCTCATTTGGATCTTTCTTGCTTTCTTAACCTATTTTTTGTTTTCATCACAATAAATAAGCCAAGGTATGCAAAAAGACCAATCAAATCTCAGTTTTGCCCTAAAAATTTGATTCTTCAAGTTTTAAGTCCTATTGCAACATCTTCCATTTTAGCCTGATTTTCAAAAGAAACAACGGTCATATATGTTTGCTGTCTGTACAGAACAACACATATTTATACTACCAAGTTCTTTCAATTCTCTCATTTCAAGTAAAATGAGATTTTAACAACCTGAAAGAAACCAAGTACCTACAACTCTGATTAAAAGGTAACAGACAAAAAAATGCTATTCATACTTTAAAGATTTATGCAAATAACGATCAATTTCTTCACAATCAACATCAGGCATTGCGGAACCCACCTCGGAGAACACCACCAGAAATGTACCTTCTGAAGGGAAGGCTTCGTGTTCACTATTGTTTAGAAACAAGAAAAGCCACATGAAACAAGGCTTTACTAAACACACCATTTGAAGAATTATTTATAACACAATATCTACAAGATACCTAACGTCTTATTTGTTAAATCATTTTGAATTTGTGGATTCCTTCTTCCTTGCAATTGAATTGCCAGATTCTGATAGCTACATACAGTTCACAAACTTTTTAAACACTGATATGCATTCTTTAGCAATTCTCAAGAGTTTTGACTTTTCCCTGCATTTTGACCTTCTGTATCTGCATATTTTGTTCTTCTGTGTTCGCTTCCATTCCCCTGGAGGGCAGAACAGGCACGACAATACCCATTTTTATAACTTCTGTGCCCCAGGGGCTTGAAGGCTTGCCCATCTCTTTTTACAATAAATGCAAACAAACCACAAGTTAACAGAGAGCTGCAACATCCTTCCAAAAGAACAGTCTTTAAAAATATTGTTTATTTGTCTGAACAGAATATATCCTCCTACCCTTCAAAATAAAGTGATTGATTGATTGATTGATTGATGGCTAGGCAAAAGCATTTCCTTTCACTGAATCAGACTGAAATCAGCTTTCATGTTCTCTGCTGTCTGAACAGCATCAAGCTGATCAGATTCGAAATTTTCCTGAAGCACATCAAACCAACCAAAAAACCTGCAGTCCTTTCCTATACTGAACTTGTGGATTTGTCCATTGTAAGCTAGCAAGTAACTAATTCAACTGTGTGGTAAAGATTCATTGTATAAACTGCACTCTACAACTCCTGAAATAGAGAAATCATCTAGCTTCTTACAAGAACTTCATTTGGCAGGATGATTGGCACAGATCAGAAGAAAGCTGCAACTTACTCAATTGCAATTTGCTTTTTTGTTCTTTTAACTGGCTGTTACAGAATGCTAGCTCTGGCCAAAGAGTTGACCAAGGAGGCATTAGACAATAATACTCAAGAAAACATGAGTTTATAGTCAAGTGCAACTGGCAACCTCTGACTCTACAAATTGCTTTTCTTGTGCAGGTAATTACAGTGGCTTTTCTAGTAGGGAGGGGAAACGTAGTGAATCTGCATCTAATCTTGCAAGACAGATGAGCACAACAACTTATGGCTCAATTATTTTTGAAGTCACATGAGTAGATATGCTATTGAATCCAATTCCCAAAATCAACAGAAAGCATATAATATAGATTTATATCCATGTTGCATAAGGCCCCAAGTAGATTCAAATGGCAAAACAATGATACAGGTTGTGGTGAAGTACCTAACTACACTTTAAAACCCTCCAGTTTAATAGAACATGCAACGATCTGGCTGAGGACATGAAATCCATCTGGCAAAATTCTACAACATTTAGTTTTTCAGAAAGATACTGATTATGTTTTCTCATGCTTTCTTATGCTACACTTGCACAGGCTTTTTCTTGGGTTTGATACTTGTCAGATCTGTCACATAGAATAAGGAGATAGCCTCTATATCTTTTCAAGGCTATACTCCACTGACACTAATTTTTCAACATATTTTAGCTAAGAACAGCTCAATTTTGAAAATTATAATTTAAAATACATGTTATTTTAATATTTAGTATTTTAATGTTTTATTCTTATTTATTAAAGTAAGAATTCATTTTCAATGCACTTAAAAGGATAGAAAATTATATTCCTATCTCTCAGGAAGCCATTTCAAAATAACATAGAACAGATTTGTAAAACATCTTCAACCCAGTCTGTTTTCTACTGTGCCTGGAGTACTACATGTGCTGAACATGAAAGACTCATTAAGAAGAACTTTTGCTACTATTTCATTAAATAAGCATCAGTGCATAAAATTACATGCTACATACATATTTGAGACTCTATTACAAAATTACCCAACTCCTTAAAAACTTCAGAAACTCTGAAATAGTCTACAACCCCTTATGCATCTGATATCTCAAATAGTAAAGCCTACAAATCTTACTAGTTTGCTTTAGCTGCTTTTCTAGAATATATAAAGAAAGAAGTATGACCTCATGGTCTGAGTATGAAACTGGAAATCGTATCTTACATAATGATTTGCCAAACCACACTACAGGAACCAACCCAATTGTCCTGGTCTTCCCCCAGTACAATGGAGATAAATTAATTTACACAGAATTGATCAAATCTGCTTAGTTAACAAAGAGTACATGAGATATTTGGCTTCTGGGAGTGAGTTTTAGAAAGCTGTAAAGCACATGTTTAGCTACATGCTAAAAACAATTGAAATGGCACAGAGTTACTGAGAAACTCATGACTGCAAAATTTTTATTACTGGATCATTTATCTAGCTTTGCTGGATAATGGTTTCAGGTGAAATAGAAACCAAAGCACATTAATAATTGTAAGGAATAAGAATCCAATTCTCCCCAGGCAAACAGAGCTTGCACAATTTGTAAATTCATAAAAATTATGTACATTAATTTTTAACTTTATACTGGTGTAAAACATAAACTGATTAAAAAAATTGTAAGCTGGCAAATGCCAGTGACCAATTAAAGAAAAACCAAAAACACCAAATACAAAAGAAATAACCCACCACAAAATAAAAAAGCAAATGCTAAACCCAACTTAAAATATATATACTGCTCTAGCAGTTTAATTGGATCAAGATATCTAGAGATGCACAGACAGTAAAACCAGATAAAGTGTAAAAACGAATCTGTAACCTATCAAAGGAAATATTACAATTTGCTTTACCTTAGCTTTTTAATCAAATTTAAATTTTCCACTTGTGTGTTTTTATACATTTTAAAATAAAAACGAACATTCAAAAAGACACTTCCTAAGTTTTTTCAGGCCCCAAGTGACATCAGCTTTTTTTTTAAATCAACAGTCTGGCATTTATAGTGAATTAAATGGAGAATGAAAAGTTAGCAGATAGGCTCCTAAGGGATATTAAGTATATGCTGTCCTCACATATTCAAATCTGTGTTTGGTGTGTTTTTTTATAGAAGCATCTTCATATAATCTTCCAAAATAAAATTTATCATGCTTCCTAGCAGGCCGCTATCAACAAACTCCACCACGAGAAAGAAGAAACAAAACACTGAAAAACAGAGACTGCAAAACACAGTCTGACTAGAAGACTTTTTTAATATTATTTCTTCCCAATCTCTCATGATTGCCATACAATTATCACAATTAACTTCATATTGCTTGTAAAAAGTTATTAATACATAAATGTCAAAAAATCGTCAATTCTTAATGTATGAATTGCTGCCTTCTTGCAAGAGGATGACTAATTCTGGCATTTTTTGCAGAAAAGTTTTAACGTTGTTTGCCACATTAGTCCTTTTATCTTCCATCAGTATCTGCAGTCAACTACTGCTTTGGTCAAAGGTCCAGTGTTCTCTTTCAATTTTATTTTAAGAGATGAGGCACAAACTCAGAGAAAAGAGTTCTAAGTCCTGCAGTTTCAAATTCCTTTTGTAGCTCCTCCAGTATTGAATATTCTTTCACTTCAAACGTCTGAAACCTACATTGAAAAGAGAAACTTATGAATATGCCCAGATTTGTCAGAATGTAATTATCGATCCTGTTACTTTTCTACCCACAAGGAAAATACTAAATTATACCTTTTATGCTGTGACTGTACTTCTGTCTCACACAGTACACTCATCATTTTCTCTTTGCATTTCTTTCCGCTTGAGTCCACATCTACCTTAGAAGTTTTCTGAAGAATCAAATACTCCTAAATGACAGAAAGAAGAAACCAAATTATTAAATGTCACTGAGTATCTTCGAAGTTTAGTAAAATGCAAAAATCCATACGAAACATACAGACTTTTTTCCACAATATAGCAAACAAACTCTGAAAGTGCCCATACCAAAAAGCACATGACTGCTTCTATTCATCAGTTGGAAGTAAAGTGCAGGCTTAAGTGATTTACAAAAGCCAAAATATTCTCCAACATCACCACAAAAACCCACCTCATACAGTGGGAGTTCTTAAGTACAGAAAAAAACTTCAAAGCCCAGGCATGCACTAAGAACACCATGTGGTCTAAGTCAAGGAAAGAGACAGTAATGAGTTAGAAATATGTCTGTTACTAATTTCACACTACAAGTTTTTCTATTTTCTGGAGCATTTGGGAAATACAGGAAACTGAACCTAAGCATATTGAAGTCAGAAAACAAAGGAAAGCAAAGCAATAGAGACCACAGGTCTACAGATATCCGTGGTTTCTTTCTCACAGAATATTTTCTTTTTCTTAAATACAGAATAAAGTTGCTGGGCCTTCCTAATCTCATAATGATCAATTTCTTTCCAAAATTGTTAATCTTAGAAAAACGCACACAAAATATTCAGACACGTAGGTTTCAGTGGTAAATCGATAGAACTAGTCAACATTCATTGTTCCTGCACCTTAATACTGCTCCTGTCACCCTGAAGAAGAATCAATATTATCTTGCCCATGAACATCAGTCTTCCAGTCAGCCTTAGATCTGAAGCCCATTTTTCCACCGTTTTCACGTATTTTGCCTTTGCTCTCATGTGATCTAAATGCAAAAGGAGCATCCAGATACCATCTTCTGTACTTGTTCCTTTTGACAAAGTAGTTTTTTCATTGCAAACTCTTGCTGATTGCTTAATGACATCTTTAAGATGCTGCTGTGTCCAAAGAATCAGATCATGTACCATGGGTTCAGAAAGATGCTTCTTTGCTTGTTCAAGTAATTTATCCTTTACGTCCACACACTGGGCCCTCGTAAGCTGGTCTGAGTTAACAGAAATATCCGGTAGCGCTGATGGATAATTGACGGGTAAATGAAATAACAGCTTTAAAAGCACATCTTTATCCAGCAGTTCTTTCACAGTGATTTGAATTCTAAATGAGATTCCATGCGACTCTGGAAAATAAAAAAAAACAAACAAACAGTTTGCTTAAAGCTGAAATACATATATATATATCATTAAATCATGTTATTTTCTTTAACAAGAACTCAAATGACTGAAATTTCATACAAAATAAGGCGTTTTTTGTGGTGTGGGGTGTTCACAATCCATGGCTCAAGCTATACCTGCAGGAAATCCTGAAATTAAACACTTCCACAACATAGTAGAAGGGAACTTATTAACACATTCTAAAAAGTATTCACACCTTTTGGCTCTCTCAAAGTCTAGACAAGCCAGTCATAAAGAATTGTCTCTCTCAAACACATAACTCAGTTTCTACAGCTCAATAGCAGCAGCAAGGACAACTGAAAATAGACTTTTCTAGATGGACTCAGCACTGCCCTAACTTTGCTCCTAAAGAAATCTGTAAGACTTCCAACATCAACACCAGTGCAAAGCAAACAGACTTGCACTGGGTATTTTTTAAGACACCCATTCAAAAGTAGTTCCACACTACCAAGAAACGTGTAAAGAAGAAAGACAGATTCTTTGTCCTCCACAACTCCAGAGAAAATACACTTAAGTCTTTTCTGTCAACATCTCTGCAACAGTTGGATTGACATAATGAAAACGTTTCTGTTGAACATCTGACTCTAGATACTACATATATGAATATGCATATAATTATATGAATGTATGTTTGTATATATCTGCATATCTACTCAAAACCTGTTGCAGGTCTACTTTACAACAGAATTATTTTCAGAGTGAAAAAGATATATAAAATATGCAGCAGGAAGGGCTGAAGACCACATCCTTCTGCTAAATCATGTAATTAAAGATGCTTAACATGAAAATTATGTTCCTGAAATAAAACCTTCTTGACTGAGGAATGTTTCACAGAAAAACAATACAAAACTTAACAAAGTGAAAAGCGGGGACAAAGGCCTAACCTACTTTTCCTCCTCTGTCATGAAGTAAGAGGGCTATCACTCAGATGAAAGATGATCTTCTTCAAATGTTCTCTGCTTCACCTCTTTGATGCACATTCTAAGCACTTCACCCCTTTTCTTTAAAAAAATTGCTAAAATGTCAAGCTGATTCATTTTATGAGGGCAGGAGAAGCCAGATTTGAAAGGCAGATTAGAGCAGAGCTCAGTTTCAGAGCAGTTCTTTTGAAGTGACTCGCATTCTTCTCCCCCTACCTTATCTTAACTTCCTTTACATGATAGTCGGTTGAATTATGTTTGATTAGTATTGCTGACACCGCTAACCAACCCCAGTGCTCTCCACGATTTTATATTTGAAATCTACTAAATAAGTGAAAGAACCTTAAACTGACTTGGACAGACGAGTCCTTTAGAGAGCAAATCCCAAGGCATGACCCTCTTTCCTGGGTCATACAAAGAACTCTCTAGGGTCAGGGCAATCACAAAATTAAATCAGCAAACCTTCCAAAACCAATAACCAAACTCTACCAGTACTATAAAGAAGTCTCCAAACATTTAAAAACCATCACTACCTAAACAGAGTCAAAGCCAGAGATGAAAGCAGCGGATGCAAATCCAGTGAATTAAACACAACTACATCCAACCAGGCCCATACCTAGAGGCACCACGTGTAAAAGTGTCTCATTCCCTGCAAATACGAGTTTGTCTCCAGTCTCCAAAGATCCTATGAAAGGTTCCAGACTATTTCTAAGGCAATGTATTCCTCAGAAAAACACCACCCTTGGAAAAGACCCTCACACATAGTCAGTAGCTATGCATGAGGATCTCAAGCCTTCCTATCCCAATCTCTTGTCTTGTGCAGCCCTGACAAATGTTTCTTCCTGGGAACCAGCAACGATCCCTCCTCTGCCATTACGTTCAGCAGGCTAATCACAGACACAAGAAGAGAGGCCTGCACTGTGCCTCCTGGGACCCACAGCACCCTCCTGGCCCCCATGGAGGGTCTCTACACACACCTGAGCATTGCACCAGACACAGACAGTGCCTGCTGCCCCACTGCCTTCAGCCACCCCTTTCTCAGGGCAGCCCTGCCAGGTGCAGCAAACTGGAAGCAAACTGCAGCTGCCTGATTATTAGGAACATTATTGTACTCCTGTATGTGAATCATTTAATTTTAAACTATGGTGCCAAGAGATTTTAAAATGCACAGCCTATATAAGAGTTGAAGAATGTTACTCTATTGCCAGGTTAATTACAATGACAGAAAAACGTTACTTTTCTGATAATCCTCCTAGGATTTTTTCACCAGCTTGTCATAATAGATCTCACCAACTCAGAAGTAATCAAGGGGTAGACAGGCCAACCTTGCCTCTTCACCAAGGGCCTCCTGCTGCAGTGATCTTACTCTTAAGCCTGCAACAATCTCATACCTTTCCCTGTGATGATGAACTAATCCTAAGGAAGCAGTGCAGCCCCATGTCCCAAGATGTATCACCCTGAGCCATCGCAAAAAGCCCAGCCATGCTCATTTACATCAGCTTCACACGTACTTTTAAAAAGGAGAATTAGTTCAAAACCTTTGTGGGGCTACAGCATCTAAAGTTTATTTAAACCTTGCAGCATCCATTTTCTGCAGCAGCACTGCAGACGCTGGCAGAACAAAGAGCAAACCACCAGCTCCCTGCACAACCTGGCTCCAAAGGAATATTTCCTTTGTTTGCACATGCTACCAGGGCTGAGTTGCCTTCACAGCAACATGGTGATTATTTCTGAAATAAAAGGTTGGGTATGACTGTTCTGCTGGCATTTAATGTGCTAATCACACTAAACTCAATACATTTTAACTCATTTTCCCCCATAGCTGCATGCTTATCAGTATACTTAGCTCTAGCATACTTCAGATTTTTTCTTATGTTCCATGTCAACCAGACAGATATCCCCCTCCTCTCCTGCCCAAAGGCATTTTATGCAACACATGCAGTCTATTTTTAAATTCAGAAAATGGCACCTAACGTACAAGCTTAGAATATCTAAATGTATTTTTATAGCAAGCTTGGTGAGCAGACCAGATTAACAATTAAATTATGGATTTCTATCTGTAACCCTAATCTTTGCAAATAGATATGTAAGGTAAAAAAGATATGCTGTAATTAGTTTATTTAAATTCATCAACACATTGGCTTTGATAAAAACACATTTTACAATCTGAATACTTCATTGTTAAATTCCAGAAAGCCAAAGTTTTTACCATACCAAGAGACCTGCAAATGCATGTTCTTACACTCCTCAAAACCAGAAATCCCCAATGGCCTCCTTTTTGATCCTGTGGATCTACACACAAATTACTCTTAATGTATTAGAGAGAGCATAACATAAACATCTTACTGGAAGTTAAGTCTGTGCACCGTTTTGTCAATGACAATTGATATGGTTCAAAGAGATAAAGCAAATGTAAGCTAATGATTACAGCAAAAGTTAACTGTAGACAGACTAAAGGATTCTGTAGCTCCAACATAAGTAAATTCCAAAAGTAAGAAAAATACCAATAATCATTGTTGTAAATAATTTTTTCAATTCCAACAGAAAACTATGGAAATCAATCAGAGCTACCTGATCCTGACACACCACAAACACAGCCTGGCTAAAGGCCCTGCAAGGTCACAATGTCTCTATAAATAAAATTGCTTATTCCCATTGTGTATTTGTGGCACCTCACTTTATGTTCTGGGAAGGTTTCTAAGCCCTTTACATTCTGGTAACTCATGAACATAAAATCAGAGCACAGAGGAGAATGTGCATATATTTCCCTGACAGATTTGGAGGAACAGACGTGTGTATGCAATGCTCAGATATGTTCACATTTTTTTTAAAACTAACATCTGATAAGCGTGGATACTGTATTTTCCAACTATGCCCAAAATAACACTATTGAACGTTTTCACTTTGAGAAGATATAAGCTCAGTTGAAACGCTTAATCAACCATGTATTAAAAATAAAACTCTTAAGTACCAACCAAAAAAATAAAATGGCAGGATTACATGCCCACACTGGAGCAAGAGGTGCACCATTAACATCTAGACACAAAATTCTGCTTTAGATTGCCCCAGTTAATTGTGCTCCTTGCAGACACCGATGTCTGCATCCCTCTGAGGCTGTCTATACACACAGTCCTCATTTCAAGTAACCACTTGCTGTTCTGTGCAAATTTATTTCAACGACTATTTTCAAATAAAAGTTTGAGGTTTATTCAATTAATTTCTTAGTAACTTTTTAGTTCAAGTGAGTCACTCAAAAGCAGCCACGTGTAACTTCACAGCACAAAGATATTTTCATGGAGTCACAGAGTGATTGACATTGGCAGGAACCTTGTCCAACCTCTCCACTCAAGCAGGGCCACCTACAGCAGCAGGCTCCCCAGGACAACATCCAGGTGGCTTTTGAATATCTCCTGTGAAGGAGATTCCACCACCTCTCTCAGCAACCTCTTACAGAACTCAGTCACCCTCACAGTAAGAAAGCATTTCTTTATCAATCCCAGTTCTTTTGAGTTGAATAAACACATATGCAGACAAAATCTGACTCCAGGCCACTGCATCCATCTCTAATAGCATTCCCCAGGACTTCACTACAGTCCAACCAGCAGGAGGCCACTCGCTGTCCATCACTCTGCTGGGGAGCTGAACAGCACTCTGCAATAGCTCCCACGACACCAAGGGAGAGCGATACAGAATATAGGCATGTTCTCTCTGTGTGCGTAATTTACTTATGGTCTGGATCTGAACAGACACACAATACTTGCATATCTCATCTGACATTTGAGCCCGATAATAACAGCGGCTATCACTGGATCTACTGAGATTTATTCTCCCTTGCTGAAGGGTTATCTTCACAGCACTCTGCAGCAGACTGATAAAAGTCATCCCTTAATATTACGTTCTAAACAGTGGTGACCATGGCTGCCGCAGAAACCGTGAAGTAAAGGTGTCCACACTTACTGCACTCCTATCCTACAGCGTCCAGCAGCTGATGGAAGCACTACAGAACTTCTCAGCATTCCACCCGCAGCAGACACAACAGACGAACCTCAGTATCCTGTAAAACCTACAGCCATACACATCTTGCTGAAGCTGGAGAACATATGGCATGTCATAGGGCCAATTTGTTTCCTTACCCCAGAAAAATAGAGATGACCGAAGTCTTCTCATGCATAGCAACAGCTGCACCCTTATTAAGTAATACGCGATAAATACCTGGTCTTGTTACACGTATGAGCTTCACCAGTTTATCTACCTAGGTAAGAGCCACCCCAGCCCAGCGCTGCCCTTCCCCTGCTGCCAGAGCCCAGCAGGTCACTAACTACAGCCGAGCGCGGCCGGCAGCGAGCGCACACACACACACACACACACACACACACACACACACACAGGCACACACACACACACACACACACACAGACACGCACACACACACAGAGACACACACACACAGACGGCGGGGCCGGGCCGGACGACGAGCGCGAAGAGCGAGCAAGGCAGCCTGTGCTCCCCCGCTGGGCTGAGTAAGACCCGCCGTGAGCGGCCCGAGAGA
>VYZS01026223.1:91876-103443 GCA_013400695.1 Neodrepanis coruscans
CGCGCGGCACCATGGCCGCCAGGGGGCGCCGCCGGCCCGGCCGCAGGGACGCGAACAAAATGGCGGCTCCGGGCGGCAGAGCGCGGCCCTGCTCCCGCTCCCGCCCCGCGGTGCGCAGCGGTTCCACACCGGCCGGCCTCGGGCTGTACACGGCTCACTGGAGCGCAGCTGCACACACCCGTACACAGAGATTTATTAGAATATAAAACCACGCTGCTTGTATTCAACCGCTATGGCTTCGCAGTCCTGATACCAGCCATCACACCGAGGTCCTGCACAGCCAACAGTACCATTAACTCCGAGGCATACTCATCTCAAACATCCAGTGTCTTCCAATATTATAAAATCACTTTTAAAAGCAGGGGATGGGGAGGTTACTTTTCAGGAGAGTGTATCCTGCTCTTTTTAAGTCCCCAAATTCTGTTGAGATAACGAGAGCGCCGAGCTGGGAAGGAGGGCGATGCTTTAGGGGAGCAGCACCACTGGGTGCAGCCCCTGCAGCTGTCAGAAGGCTGTGCTGGAAATTAGCCTTAGAAGTGCCTTATTATATTATTAAGAACTTTTCTCGCCACTGGTCTTTCCCCTTTCTCCTCATACACTTTGCATATTCCATTTTACATTGTTAAATAAAAAAGTCGATGTAAATGTCTTCTGAATTGACACTATCACAAGACATGGAGGTTCCTATGAATAAGTTACTGCACTCTGACATTTGGAAGTCATCAAATGAGACAGTATAATGTCAGGTTGATATTTTTCACACTATGAAAATATCAGCTTCATGTCAAAGATCGAAATTTCATCTTAATGTAATAAGTTTTCTTGTATTCACAGACAACTGAAAATGCTAAATATTTAAATCTGAAATGAACTTCTACAGTTACAATCTGGCCTTCATATTCCATTATTATTAAATTGAAAGCCAAAATCTTTCCTCCCTTTTTTTTATGACTTCTTCAAATATTGCAGTGTTTGATAGAATAGCATTAGCCATATTCTTTAAATAGATGCTTTCCCATCAACATTTGGCAAAGTTAAAAAAGCCCCACTTTTTACAGTCAGCCTATATTAAAGCAGCTCCAACATCCTGTCAAAATGATTGTGCCACCAGTATCTTCCACTTCGCCTGAGAAGGCAACAGAATGCAACCTTTCACACATAGGTAAGACTAATCTTCCCAGTGTTTTTTGCAAAAGTAGTATCCTTTGCTTTCCACTACCTGAAATTACAGCCTCAATCAATTAGGTGTTGCTTTGACAAGCACTAGTGATTATATGTAAGTGGTGCATTTAGACCCTCTTTCCCCTAACATGAGTGGTGAATCAGAGGAGTAGACAGACATTTGGAAAAAAGTCCATTTGGAACATCCATCTCTATCTTTTTACAGTCATTTCCACGCCTGCCACTCAGGCATCTCTACCACAACTGCAGGCAGTCCTAAAAGCATGTACTGTAGAAAGCATTAAAGAACCACTAGGAAGAGTCTAAAAATCACTATAGTTGCCTATTTTGGGATCACAAGACAAACACTAATAAGGAACCCATAACCACAGCAAAGGGGATGGATAACCAGTACAACAAATACCACATCTGTCTTTGGCACTGCTCTAGGACAGCAGTAGTTCCTGTATTTTCTGCTATCACAACACTGCCAGCTCTAATGCAGCCAGGATGGAATTTTTACCAGCTAGAACTGTTCTTATTCGAGTTAAATAGAACTGTTTTTTCAGATACCTAAGAAAGAAGCTACCATTTCTGTAATAGCAACTGTGTTATCACAGTAGTAAAAGTTTTCCCAGAAGTGGCTTGTACAAAAATGGTAGAGAGAAACTTACATGAAAACCTGCAAAAATCTCTCCAAGAAGCTAAAAGAAAAAATCTTGAAGAAAACAGAAGAAGCAACCCCAGTAATTGTGAAAACATGATAAAACATGGGTGTTTTCCCTGGGTATTTTTAAGTACACCTGGTAGAAAAGTTTTCACCATTATTTTTTTTTTTTTGGCCCACAGCATGTAGTTTTCTACCGTTGGAATAAACTCATTTAACAAAAAAATCTACATTGCAAATTAAAGCTCCAAAATTTGCATGGTTTGTTCTAAGGTTAAAATCAACATTTTCATGAGGTTTTGCTTTGCAGTTTTTGAAAGTGAGCTAATAAATTCTCATTAATATAAAAAAAGGCCTTCTCTAATTGTGAAAAAGCAAATCGTCTCTATTACTTTGCCTGTTAAGTATTTTAGGAGCAAGTTTTTCCAGGATTTGTGATCTAGCAGTGCTTTTTAAAGCACTTGCATTTCTCCTTCGTGCATCAAACTGCTCTAAGTCAATTCCCTGAGACACTTAATCTTTTGGCAGATGGAAACTCATTTTGAAAGTGTACTAATGATCAATTAAAGCATTAGCTATCTCTACAGACAGGAAGTTTATGGGGTCACAGTCTTCAGAAGCTGGAGGCAAGAGCAGCAGTATGTTAGCAAAACTAAAACTTTCCGTAGTTTCCACAAAATTGGTAAAATGTTGCAAAACAAAAAACATGATTTCAGTCTTTTTTTTCCCCATTTTTTTTCACATGTTGAAAACAAATGTGCTGGTTTCTATTTTATGTGAGAGGCCACAGTCCAAAACTAAATGTTAGCAAACGAAACTATCTTTCAATTTTTTTTTAATTAGGCCTAATAACAATCCCAATACTTTTAATGAATTTATGTTATCCTTTGAAAATTGGGTAAAATACCTTATGAAATATGCACCCATGCTGTAAATATGCAGACATATTGGAATCAGTGGTTCCACTGGTAGTTAATGCATCATTTCACATATGCTCAAGGCCTCACCATCAGATCTGGAATCAAGATATGTACTCTGCCCAGAAGTTTCTATGCAATTTGAAGGATGAGTAGCAAGACCAAATAGATGCAATTTTCACATTCATAAAAGAATTCAAGATTCATTCTCTACATGATTGGCAAGCCATTTTTTCTTGAAGGAAATGAACATAATAGTGACTAGCCACCTAATATAAACTAAAGAGGTTGCTTTCTACAACAATCTAGTATGACCATAGGTTCCTAATGCTAACATTGATTCACTGCTTCCACATCAAGTTCCCCATTTGCTTGTGGAACCCTTCCACATGGATCCTCCTCTAGGTGTAAGCAAAGGGAAAATTAATGTGTCATTTAATTTAGTAAGTGCTGGGAACAGATCTCTTTAAAAAGTGGTGGTTTTGAAAGAGGCATTTCTACCTTCTATAAAAAACAAACATTAGTAAGAGTCTAAAAATTAGGCAGTGCTCCTTAGTTTTCCAGTTCATTTTTAGCTGTGGAGCTACAGCAATATTAGTATCTGTGCCTCCATCTTTTGACATTTGGCACATTAGCTATTATTCCCCCACACTTTTGATACAAGAGGAGAACACACAAAATAGGAGTGCATGAGATGACAGTCTATTTATGACCATTTTCAGAGCACTGAGAGATCCTTTGCTGCACTCACACCTTTCGAAGGCAGAACAGTATTCACTGGCGTATTTTAGACTTCAAATTTAGAGTACAATAAAGTCCTGCTAGTAAATGTTATGTAAACACTAGGCAACATTTCACACTAAACTAGCATACCTCTTTCACCTCATAATTCATGAAGAGTAATAGAGAACACCTTTCTTTGGTAGTAAAAAGTAGCAATAATCAAGAATGGACTCTACTACGTTCTTACTGCAACACATTCTTTTACAGCAAAGCAGGGTGGAAATTCTAAGGCTTAGATGAAAAATTCTTAAAGAGATTGAAGCTAGGACCACTGGCATAATATGAAAGTAAGAGCAAAGGTGTTTCTAGGTGACAGAGGAAAAAAAAATGGTGACAGAAGAGCTGCCTGCTACTACAGTGCAAAGGCAGAATGTTACAGATGATTCAACAGAGTCAAGAACTCCAGGCATCCCAGAAGGATAAGCCTCTGAATTACTCGCACATTACAGAATGCCCATGTTGACCAGGAGCTGGCCCAACACCACTGAGTAGGGAGGATATTTGTAAGCACATCAACCACACAATCAGTGCCTCTGCAGACTGGCAGCACTGTGCCAGGCACCCCAATTGCAGGGTATTTGAATGCTGAATTGTCTCCTGCTCCCGGTGATAAAAGATCAGTACCACTCTTGACTACATATGGATCACCCAGGCCTGGTAACACTTGGAGTGTTACGCTGGAGTCCTTTTCCATCAGTTATAGATATTGCAGTCTCTGAGCATCCCAATATCCTTGAAGAACCATCTTCAGCAGCAGACCAGGGCATGACTAACTCGTTTCATCTGCAAGAAACACTGTAGGTCAAGCAGGGCTTTGACACAGTAAAGCAGAACAGATGTGAACTTTAGGTATCTAAATACAGAACTGATTTAAAAAGCAGCCCATCTTTAGTGAGTAGCTGCATTTTGGCTTTTGTATGTGCACAAGGTTAACCTTGGTTTGAAATGATGGGTTCCAGAATTCTTTCAGTCTGACCAGGACTGGGAACCTGATGCTACTGCAGAATTCCCCGAAAGGGCCTGATTAGGAAACTTCACTATCTTGAGCTCCACAAACTCCCCATACCTCTCTATACCTATAAAGAAAGGATATAAATGTATTTATGCATAGTCACATACTTTCTTTAACATAACCTAAGCAATAGTTTTTCATTTAAAACATCCTTCCTTGGAATTCTAGTAATTCTGACGCCCATCTCCTGAAAAGTATCATGTATCCAGAAACCCAAGCCTAAAAGAGAAAACACCTTTACTTCCTTAAGTCTTTCTGCTTGTAGAAATTTTCATTTACACTTCTAGAATTATTTATTTATTTTAGACTTTCCTCTCAAATTCACCAGACTCAGGATGAATACATGTGTTGCAATATGCTCTTATTCTGAGAACTGCTGATTTGGTAACACTTGAATTTAGTCCTTGGGATTTGGTTCTGTATTCACCTAAAAATGAGTAATAGATTCAAAGATGTGGCAAAACTTAAGTTGTAGCAATAATAACATATAATAACTGTATCAAATATATAAACAAGATTATAGCTGTAACAGACTATAATCTCATATGACCCATGCAAAAGCTCATCTTAATTCTTACAGCTAAATGTATGGTCACCAAATACCAAAGTTAAGAAAAGTATATTTATTTGAGTCTCCCTTTAGTTTGATAACAAAGTAGTACATTTCATTTACAGTAGCACAAAAAAGAACAATTTTCAATGTATGAAAGACGGAATATAACAGGAGACAGCGAATGCATGCAGTGGCATTGACAAGGTTCACCAGATTTAGCAGCAATAACAATTTCCATAATGCACCCAAGAGCACACTGCCAAAATCAAAGCAAACTCGTTCTTTTGAAGCTTCAGAAGCTTCAGAAGTACCCCCTACAGTGGTGTACCCTTTCCATATTTAGTTGTAAAAGATACAGAATCCTCAGTATAAGTTACAAATCCATAAACCAACCAAACCTCCCAAAAAAAACATCACCCCAAAAACCAGTAAGCCCACACCTTTACTGTTACAACAAAGGAGCAGTTCCTTCCTTATATGTTTCATAAAAGCTCACACACTTCTCATGTACCTCATACATACACTGCCTACTAAGATGGAATCTTTTTGTTTTCCTAAGTATTTCTCATTTATATGTCTATATATATGTGAATCACTAAAAAGGTGAAAAAGGAATGAGCAAAATGGATATGGGTAAGAGCATGGTTTTCTTCTTAGGATTCTGTACTTCTGGGTAATATTTATTCCTATGCATGACAGTTGTCTCTGAAGTGGGAACCATTCGTGACCATTGGAATTCTAAAGTATGAAAGCTGCTCTCATTTTTTCTAAATGGCAAGTTGGGATTTTCCCCTCAAGGGGAAAAAAAAAACAAAAACAAAAAAGCTTTCAATGCCAGTTAAACATAAGCATTTTCAGAAAATGGATATACAGCTGTTTTCCAGTTAAGGCTGAGAAGTTCCAAGAAGGCAGCTTCCTCCATTTGAGAAGCCACAAGGTGATATTCTCTCCTTTCCAACATATTGAGCCACTCAAGTTTGAAGCATGGAAGACTTAAAAAAAGTTAAGTTTCCCTTATTAAGCACAAACATTAATCAAGTCTTTAAGCTACACAGCATTAACATGCATCACTCTTAGAAAAAAATCAGCCTTATTTCTTGGCACTTTTGATACCCTTTTAGCCAAGTTACATACACACCTGTAATGTGCTTCACCATAATCAAATGTGACTGTGTAGTTACACGCCCTTGTGCCATTCCATGTTACATGAAAAAACCCATACTATGGTACAGGTGCCAAGATGCCAAATACAGATGCACTGCATGAGGTTCTTTAAATAAGGCTCAGTTCTGTACTGAATGCATTACATGACACACATGAAAATATTAAAATAATGCATTTTCTTGCATCAGAAAACAACCTTTTAAACACTCAAATAAATAGCCATTAAATATCAATTTTATCTCCTTTTAGAAATGCTCTTTTAGAAGTGACATCCATTTCCTGATTCAAACAGATGTTCTTCTGTTCAAAAATAAAATTGCAGATTAAGGTATGAGTATGTTCTCCTTTTTGACATACCTTTAAAATACTCATCCTACACTGTACTTCCTTTAACTGAGTAACCTCAGCTGAAGTTTTCTGAAGAAGCATGTATTTGAATATATAAAGTGCCCATGTGAAAACAAATATATGGGTTTATATTGTTGATAAAACAGGCAGTTTGAAACTGCCCAGATCTTTTACCCTTCGTCCATTGAGGTATCCAAATACTTTACCTATGTGAAATAACTTCCAGTTATTTCCAGTTTTCACTAATTAATACTCAAAACTCTAGTCAGAATCAGAACTGTAATGTATTTGGTGCAGCACCGAAGTCATGAAAAGAAAAGGCAAGCTTATGCAGAATCTGAGACAAAGTAAGAAAGGCTTCCCAGTTTTTAAGAAAATTAAGATACATGTTTTTGCTACTGTAACTTTATTATTCCATTTGAAACACCACAAAGCATTGGTGTACGTAACGGATTTCCCCATCCTCCCTTCCCATCCCCAACGAACAGCGGTGATGATGAAAACAATTTTTGCAGTGAACTTAAAGTAGAAGTCCTGGTATTCACTTATCCTTTGTCTACGAGGAAAACAGTTACTTTTTGAGTACAAACCGCAGGCGCAGTTACGAAGTCCACCTCCACCAAGCCACCTTCACTCTGTCCCACACGGCTGAGAGAGAGTCCAACGCAGGGCGCACATCCAGGATGGTGAACTGGTAGTTCTTATCTACTGCTCCACCATCATAGTAATCAATAACATATCGCACTTCTTTTCCACACCGGTCAACAATCCAGTCGTGTCTGTCAAACGGCAGCTCATACCTGGAAAGAAGGATAACAGACCATGTAGATATTTTAATGGATATTATGAACCTGTGAGAGAGACTGAAAATCCTATTTAAGATCTATTTATCCCTAAGATCCCACTACTACTTCCACCTTCTGGCAATTCTAGCTTGCAATACTAGTTCTGAAACATCTTAAAATTAATTCTACGCTATATTTTCAGATACATCTCCCAAGCCTCCCACCTCTTTCCTGACCACATACCCCATCCATGAACGTATTCTGGCTCTTGGTGAATACTCCTTTGCTTTGCCTCCAAAACGCATCAGTGATGGTCCACATGGACACTCCCTGCACACAATTAAAAAGAAAAGAACATTTAACCTTCTAAAACAGTCTTATTTTAAATGGGTTTTTTTTTTTAGTAACAGAGAAAATGAACAGAAGAAAGAGCAACAGTAAAAAATTAACTACAAGTGATCTAAACCAGATTTATTTCAAAGGTCTGAAAAGTCACCCGGTTTCTGCCAGCACTTACTGCTGGTATGATAAAGTACCTCTGATATGCTCCATCACTGTTCTAATTTGTCAACAGAGCAGTTCTCAACAAATCTAATCCACAGTTTTAATGGATTAGAGAACAAAAAACATTATCCAAACTGCTGTGTAACAAAGATCATGAAATATCAGAGAAAAATTTATACATACAGGACACTTAACTAGTCTGTCCCTTGTAGGAACATGGACCATGCTGATCTAAAAACTGACAGCTAGTTTTATACCAGTCACTGCTAATCTAAGTTTACATCTCTTATCTTTAACATAACAACAAAAATCTGTAACATCATATGTAACTTTTCATATGTACATACATAGCATGAAGAGCTTCCCATTTCAAAATCTCCTTCCAAGCTTGCTCATTGTTTTGGTTGTGAATCTTAATAATGTTGGTCATGTCTTCACTGGTTATGTCATCATCCTTCCACCTCCACCTAAAAAATAAGAACTTGAAAACAGTTTATACGCATTACAGCATAGCTACTCCACCTTCCTCAGTTCATCTGATGGATTTTTGAATCAAGATTTAAGGTTTTATGCAAAGACGCAGGACAAGTATTTAAACTTCTGGCTCATCTGCTTAAGCATCTTGAGAACCACTTCATTTTCTGTGTAGACGTGTAGTTATCAAAGTTATCATCACAGAGATCCACAAATCCTATATAGCTAAATTAACAGCTTAACTGGATCAGAAATTTATCAGAGTGTGCAAACATCGGCACATCCACAGTATTCGTAAAAATGCTTAGGAAAAATCCTATTTGCACTCCTCATGCACAGAAGTCCTATATTCAATATATTTTGCCCTTGTAGAAATGCCTTTCATCTCTCTTGACTCTGCACTGTGACTATATTTGTCCTACCATTTAAACAAGCATAACATTAACACATCAGTGTTTACAGTGCCAAAATTTCTATGTTCAATACAGATTGTTTATGACCTACTGTCTTACGAAAAAAATCAGTATGTAGAACAAAGAATTACTATTGTAACCACCCATAAAGGTGACCTGTTCAAGAATGACAAAAAAAATAATTACAAAAGAATGAGGCAACAGCAGCACAGAAGGTTTTTTAGGCCACAGGAGACATTAATCATTCAGTCATGTCTTGCCTACACTAAATTTCTGTAAATACTGAAAATATCTACTTGTAAATTTCCACATTTTTAGCAATTATGCAAAATCAAATTACATGTTCTCACAATCATAGAACTTTTACTGTCAATTCACAGGATTAGCAAGAAGCCAAATGAGTTTGAAAGTTGGATCACGCCAACTTTGTCTATGCCTATGCATGGACTTCTAAGAAAATTTTCTGAGTCAGGAGCAGTCACTCAACATTCCCTCCCATCCTCCTGATCATTAGAAGGGACATGGCCTTTGAGACCAGCTCACCCTTTAAAAAAAAATGTTTCTAAAATCAGTGTTTTTTAAAAAGAGCTAGTTAATTATTTACTAGATAGAAACCTCAAACTCTTAAAAAATAATAATAACTAATGATACTACTTCATCAATCTCAGGCTCGCAGATTCCATTTGATAATTCACAGATATTTACCCCTTTCTTAGCATGGCATTCCAGAACATTTGCTCTGAAGGGTAGACCCATTTCTTGTCAGAATGTGCTCTCGGAATGGAAGATTCTTCTCTAACAGTTGATAATGGAAATGGTTGACCTGGGGATGGCTGCTGATTAGGAGGAGGCATCTGGCAAACAAGAAGACAACAAACCAGAGTATGAACAGTTTTTCTTTTTCAGTGTCTGAAAAAGACCCAAAGCATTATCAGCTGTTACAAAGATCCAGAAGTTCAGCCTTTAAATCCATCAAAATTACCCATTTTGCAGTACAATGTTTGTCATTGAAAGACTGAAAGAATTCTTTTGAACTAAATTTCAACTTTTTTAAAAGAGCAATACCTTTTGTAAACCAGAGGAAAGCCTGAAGAGATGCTAATCAGGACCTATCCATACTGCTATTACACAGAACCTAAAATCCACCAATGCAGCATTAAAAAACGTGTGTAACTTATAAACAGAGCACAAAAATATTTACAAACTCGAAAATCACTTTTTATCAAAGAGAGGTAAATTTGAAGACAATGTTAAACAACATGTTTTCATAAAAATTTGTACACAAAAAGAGAAAAAAGCACTGTTGAAAATGAAAAAAATGTTATTTGCCAGAGTTGCCACCTTAGACACAATAGTATCACTATTCTCAGTTTGGGTATACTATTTCAGAAGAAACAAGACTAAAGAAAACATCTGAAATAAGCTAAGTTACCATATTGCTAGGATCTATATCATCTTTCACTTGAGATGCACCAGACTTCACAGGACATGCTACAAACTCATAAGCTCTTTCTTGATGTGCAGGAACATCATCTGTGTTCTCATTTCTGTGATCAGCAGTCTTCATATGCATTGGGCAACCTTAAACACAGCGAAAAATAATATTTAGGTACAAAATGGTAACTCTTATAACAGGAAATGAAAAAGTTCATTCACTGCTCAAGTAAATGCAAGCAGGTATTCTGCTTTTTCTTCTGAGCTTTGCAGCACTTTTAACTTCTCTTTCATGCTTTTTAGGACCCAACACCATGGTAAGATCTGAGCTTCCTCTGTCATCCTTGAATGCTCATATCCTACCCCTTGCTGGCCCCTATATTGAGTTCTTTGTACTTAAGATTTTCTCAGTAATGTTAATCCAACATGTGTGACTGAGTCACTAGAAGAGGTGATTTCCTCCTCCAGACATTCACCTCATTACACTCTCCCGCTGTCCTTTTCCAGATCACACCTTTTACTGACCTGCTCCCAGTTACCATCTGTCCAGGGGCTCCCTGACCCTTTGTGGGAGTACCATACCATGGGAATAGATCTGCAGGGTTCATCTGAAACAGGGCAACTGGGAGCAACCCATAGGTTCTAGAGTAAGCACCTTCTGTCTCTATAACGCAGACTGCAACACTGTTCCGGTGAATAACTGGCTTTTCCAGGAAAAGTTACTTGAGAGCGACTTTTTCCTAAAGGAAAAGCTCAGTAATTCATATTTTTCTCCAAAGATTTCTCATCTGTTTTCTACATAAAGAGTTTAGTTTATTTAAGTTTCAGAAATGACTACCGCTCATTTTTTCCTGGTGCATGGGACATTCCGAAGGAGGAGACGCCGTCTGGTACTGCCTGGATGCATCCGGCGTCTGAGCGGCGGCAGCCGGGGACGATGCGGACAAACCCATGGCTCCCACACACCGGGCCTTCTTAAATCAAGCTTCTAAAAAAGATCAGCAAACACTGGTAACACAAAACTACGCTCATTATTTATTAAGGAGAACGCAAGCGCAGATAGAGTGCTGCATCACGAATGAAGCTTTCAACCCAAATCAAAACCCAAGGGCCTACCAGGGCAGACCTCGAGCTCCCCTCGGTCCCTGGCGCGGGGGACTGTCCGTGTCACATCCCCTTAACGGGGCAGCGGCCACACAGCGCCTCCGTAACCCGCACACCGTGACCGACCCGCAAGGTCACGTCAGGCCCGTCCTCTGCACGGCCCGCCCTCAGCGCCCGCCTCCCACCGCCGCGGCCCCCTCAGCTGCCGCTACCGCCGCTATGACCTCCTCCTTTCCTTCTTCCTCCTC
>VYZS01026225.1:9135-20960 GCA_013400695.1 Neodrepanis coruscans
CTCCATCAGCACTAAATCCCTCCTTGGGCTAACGAAAAAGGGAGGGAGGGGGTTGTGCGTGGTTTTATAATTTCCTTCAGTCAAAGCCGGGCAGAGGCTCGCGGCTAAGGGGATCCTCGGATCACGTTGTTTCCTTCTAATTACCCCGGAGTTTTCGGGGGGGCCCAGAGAGAGACAAGCACTATCTCCAGAGTGTCCTCGTCTCAAAAACGGGCCCTGGGAGACTTATTTTGTTTGTCTATTTGCACTTCAATTGTCAGGTTTTTTGTGTGTATGCGAATAAACTGTGATATTTGTGTGTTTTCTTCATTTTGGGGTGTGTTTGTGACTTCTCTCAGAGTCTCTGGTCCAAAATCGCTGAATTTGTGGTAAAACCACCACAAGTATTTATGAGTCTGTGGTTCATGCTTGGCGAACCCTAATAGGATATGGGACTGTAGAAAGGAGCAGGTTAGTGCACCCATCAGGATCCTGGGCAAGAACCCGCCTTCCCTGCAAGACTCTGCCCAAGGCTTGTCCCTTCTGTTTCCTTGTCACACAATTTTTCCTTCATTGGTCTTGGAGCAGCTTTGGCTCCAGGGTGATATCTACAGGATTTCCTACAGGTTGCAGGTGAGGTCTGGGCAGGATGGGAGAGGGGGGAGTGCCTGCTGCTAAGTAAGTGCCTGTATTGCTCCATAGCTCTCTGTGCACTTCAACACCCTGCAGAAAGGCTGTGATTTTAGGGATACTATCCAGACCTTGCTCAGGTGTTAGAAGTTGAACTTGTGCAGTTAGAACTGCACCAAGCTCACTTAGGTTGTAAGAATTCAACATAGTATTCTGAAGTGAACAACATTTCTGGAATGGTAAAATGCATGTGAACGGGTGCTCAATACATTCATAGCACATACAAACAGATTGACTGCATATTCATTAAAAGATTAAGGAATTTCGGGGATTGAAAGGAGCTTGACCTTTTCTTCAGTTAAATTGTTAGAAAGACTCCTGGAATAGATCTGTCTTATTTTAATTATTATTTTTTAATAATTGGTGGTAACAGTCGTGGATAACAACTTTAATTTGCCAATTAGATATAACTGTCATTATATTCATATGTAGATAATACAATACCGTTTAAAAGTGCTAAAGAAAAGGTATGTGTTTGTATACCTGAATAGTAATGCTAGCGTTGTTTGTATGGAGACATAAGCAGCTGGCTTTATTGATACAAGAATTATTTTTCTCAAAATTTTTTGAAAGATTAATTTGTAAATTTTCTATGTTATTTATGTCATGTTATGTATATCCTGAGGTTTTAATAGAGGTGAATTTGTGTTTTTTCCCATTCACAAATTGTAAGGTGTGAAGCAGAACAGGAAAATTATACAGAAGAAAAATGTCAGCCTGAGTTGCCTGAGTCCTAGCAAGACACAGAACTGCAGGAGTGGGAGAAGCAACTGGTTCTGGAACAGTTTTTCACCTTAGCACTGAGCATATAACAAGACATTCTTGCTTAGCTCAGATCTGTTAGTTTCACCCCCTGTACCTTTATTGGATTGTTTCTATTAAAAGGGTTATGCCTTTTAAAAGTAAGGTCCTTATTCACTGGCAGACATTTAGGCTCAAATAATTCATGCTGTCCTTATTTATGTGTCTACAAAGGATATGTGATACAGTGTTTATAACAAATCCCACAGTCTATAAGTACTTGTCACTTATTTGGTTGCTAATCTGAAGGTTAGAATTAAAAAGAACACAATGGAAGTAAATTTGTTTTAATGAACCTGAGCTAGTTGGTTGGAAACGGTCTTCTGTATTTAAATTGTGCATGAAGACACTGGTGTGAAACTTGCCCTTGGAGCAGGAAAACAAAGATGCTGTTAATAGTTGCTTAGCAGTATGTGGGAGTTGTCACTAGGATGAGGAAAGCAGAGCAGAATCCCATGGGTTTGCTATGGCAGAAAGCAGAGGTACAGAACAAACAGCCATTAGAAGAAATGCCAAGTGATTTTGTTTGCGCTGTTCCCATATCAAGAATTATGGCTCAGTACCTTCATGCTCTCTGTGGGAGCTCCTTTTGATGGTCTAGCACTACCACTTTTTTCCCATGTTGTTCAAAACCAGACCTGTTTATCAGCCCATCAGAGAGAAACCAGATAATTATATTTTTCGAAAACAGGGCTACTTGTGGGTAGTGCAAGACATGGAGTTGCTGTTTAGTCAGCAGTATCACCCATCTGCATTGCAAGGCAGAAACAAGGGGCACTGTGCTCCTAAAGTAAATGCAATGAAAGGGCAGTGACCTACCTGACTTCTGTGGAAGCATATCAATACACAACTTTGCTGTGTGATATTGTCTGCTCTGCTGCAGCATCTTGGAAATCTGAAAACCTTACCTTGCTTTTCAGGATAGCACACAAGGACAAGCTGAGTCCTGAGTGCCTCTCTCATATTTCTCAAAAGAAATACTCTGCCAACTTCGACTTTTACAGAGCTGAACCTGAATTCCAAAAACACAGAATGGCAGAATTTGGCTTAAGAACTGACCAAAGACAAATACAATCTGAGAAAGATGCTAGGGAAATGAAAAGAAAGACATTTTTGAAAGCTCTTTTCCTCTAACTCTGTCTCTAAGGCAGAAATTTTCTAGTTTTCTTTAAGATATTGCAGGGAGCTGGCCTTGTGTGACAGTTTTGACCTCAGTGGGAGTTAAGGACTCTCAATAAATCATTAAATCGTGTAATTAGAAAGAGGAAAATACTTTATTTTACTAAGTATGCAGAAAGCAAAAGAAGTTTTACTAAGCATTCAAAAAGAAAAAGATAGTTGAAAGGTGAATCAGATCAGGGACATAAATGAAGTCATCATACCAATTTTCATATAACCCACTCCTTATCATAAATCAGAAAACATATTCCAGGATAATTACAGGATATTTTTGAAAAGGCTGGTCTTAGTAAAGTATAACACAGCATTCAACTAACAAGGACAGTTAAGAAAAACAAATGGATCATTTTCACGTTTTTAAATAGGAATTTAATTTTATTAGCCTTAGTATGTCAAACTATCCACCACTTAGACACACATTTACAAAATTAAAATGGAAATTTTATCTTTTCTTTCCAAGAAGTCTCCAATTCAGGAAGTATCTGAGCCTGGACTTTTGGGTGAGCTCACTATAATTATAATGGGCATATGCAACACCCTTTAGCAAGATCTGATTGTAATTACCTGTATTCTTCTGGAGCAGGTTAGGGCAAACCTGCCTTTGGATTGCCCAGACACAAATTTGAGTATGTGACCCCCTACTGTAAACATCTGAGGTGATCGCAATTATACATTTTGACTACCTGTTGCCCAAATAAAATAAGAAATTAGCAGGCACTATAAGGGATGAATACTGGTGAAAGTGGAAGAGGACAAGAGGTAGTAAAATAGTGGTTGTGGGGAAAAGAGAGAGGAAGATGGTGAAGTTTCCAGTATGAATAGAGGGGTCTCATGTTTTTCTGAAGCCTCTCAAAACACCAAATTTGAGCTTGTCTGTACAGCTCTGCTCTGAGGAGTCAAACTTCCACAGCTTATGCTCATGGTTTAGTGATGGTGACGGGTAATGTGTGCGCTCCTGGTAAATGGAGCATAGTATCACTTGACTCTACTTGGTTTCACTGAAGCCACAGGAATTTTTTTTTGTTTATTTGTGTATTACTCTTCTTTACAAATTTTGATCCCTGCGTGAAGGTCCATTTCCAAAACTGGACTTAGAATACCTGATGTCCACATAGTCATCACCGTAGACTTCACATAAATGAAAATTGAATCCCCATAGATATTTAAAATACATCTCCTGTGTGCTAAAAATTGTAAATCTGGCAGCTCTGTTGCATCTCAAGGACTTAAAGTGTAGTTTGATTCCTAAATGTGTGCTCTATGATGAATCGTATTACCTACATGATCTGGCTTTCCAGCAAGAATTTGGTTTAATAGCACTGAGTCAGCTCTGAATCTCATACACTCTCAGCTCTTAAACACAAGCCCCCTGTAGCCCCCTGCCTTTCTTCAATTTTGTAGAATTCCTCAGAGCTTCAGATTTCAAATGACATAAAACATTTATTTAAAGCTTTTCAGTTATGAGACATCGTACTGAGATTTATTGAAGTGGAAGGGTAAGTGCTAGTAATTAATCAAGGTAACTTGGCTGGGCTTGTGTGATGGAAGTGAATGAGTTCCCAATAGGGGATTTAAGTGAAAAACATTAAGTTTCAAAAGCAACTGGATAAAGTCAGGGGATTAGAACATAATTCTTTCAATTCTGGCAATTTAAAGAAAGGGGGAACTCTTTCAGAGGAAGGAACTATATAACGCATTGATAGGCCATCAAAGACTAATTTCAGGCTATTAGTTAAAAGTGACACCTGGAGACGTAGTATCAGGTATTTGCACGCAGGCCACAGGATATGAGATATTCTTGAATATGAGTAGAGGTGAATTTATCCAGCAACACTTATTTGGCATGAATGACAGCCCAACTATATTTCATTGGAAGTGAAAAATGAATATGAAAGTGCACTCAGGGCACTTTGTTTATTCAAAAGATCCAGTCATGGTTATTTCTACATACAGTGAAGAAATTTCACAACCATGCATACTTCTGAATGTTTTCCCCTTCTCTGCTTATCACCTGGGTGACATTGCTCTCACTGCTGTTTTTGCAGATTGTACAAATTATGCAAAGATAAAAGAGCATTAATGTAAAATAAATTTTCAAACTCTTGCACTTCTCACTGCACAGTTCTTCTGCTTCTTGAGGCTTCTGTGAAGGAAGCAGGAGAAAACTTCAGCAAGAGGACCACTTCATTGTGATCCTACAAAATACAATGAACTGAAGATACTCTTATTAGTGACTATAGAATACTTCTGTTGTGTTACTCTGTATAGTACTTATACAGAAGTTTTCAGCTACAGTTGTATAGTTGAACTTTTACAATATTTCCTTCGTATTCTTTATAGTATTCGGTTGCATGACATGAACTCCAATATCCACTGAGGCTGATGTGAAACACATTTATCTTCAAAGCCTAAAATGATACCTATTTTCTAACACATAGCTGTTATTACGCAGCAATACACATTATAGACAGAAACACAGACGCTGAAAAACATCACTGATAAGAAAAGGCGCTTCTGAGAGATGAAAATGAACATTCAGCCTTGACCTTTACATTTGCTTACCATGCAAACGGAAATGTCATTATCTTGAGTATTTATAGAACACTGACTTAAGTCTTGAATCTCTTTCACATTTTTAGTGAGAAATGGTGAGCATTTGTCACCTGCTGCTGAGGATGAAACTGTAAAGCCAAAAGGAAAGAAATAAATATCTTTACACAAAATTCTTGCATTTTATTTTGACTGTCATGTGAGATTTTTCAGTATCTTCAGCAGTAATGGTGTATTAAGTTTCTTTGTGAAAATAGAACCTGATTTTTTTTTTTAATCAATTATTATTTAAGAAGGTGTTTTTGGAGCCGCTCTGGAGTGAAGGGGCTGGAAAGGCTGAGTATTCGAAAATCTTGGCCTTGTGACAAAGCTTTACAGTTGCTAGTAACTTGAAGGCTGGAAAATGAAAACTGAATATATTATATTTCTGTAATTTAAAAATATTTCTATGCTGATTCTTTGTCACACATGGGCAAACCGTTAAAGGGGAAATATATTCTATAACTGTCTTGAATGCTCAATATACCATTTCTAAAAAGGAATGTTTTGAAATCATGACAATAATTTCTGCATAAAAGCTGGTTGAGCAGAGGTTATATTACAGAAAGAAGGATCATCTCTTTTCATTGTTCCCTTCCTGATATATTGCTATATACACTTTAGCTCATCTATCTCTAACTTTTTATCTTTGTGTCAGCCTTTTTGGGACAGCGGTTCAGTCATTAGAGCAAAAAGACTAAAGGTATGTTTATTCCAGATTTGTATCTCAATCATTGGGAATGGATACTTACAGTATAAAAAGTCATACTATATTGTGTAACTCTTTTGTAAAGACAGCTTTAATTTTTACTATCTTAATTAATTTTGTATCATCTGTAAGTTCATCACTTATCCCATTTGACAGTTCGTATGTAAATCTATTGAACAGTTTTTGTTCTGAAACCAGTAATATATTTATGCTTGTTCTGTTTTCAATCAGTTACAAATAACAATAAACATTTATTTCTTCCTTATATCCTGAATGAATAGTTTCTTACAATTTGGTGGAGAGGTGCCTTGCCAACAGTTTTTTGGAAATTTATGCAATTCTGTGAATCACACTGTCATTGTCGATATACCTATTCAGTCATACCTATGTATGTGACCCTTGACATTCTACTGCGAAAGCTGCTCCAGTATAACCAGGACATTAAATATTGAGCAGATCTAAAATTTCTCATAGCTCCACATGCACAGAAGTTAGACTTTCTGGTGTAAGTTACTTGCATTCTCACTCAATAACACCGTTTTAAAAAAGGGGATTTTATACTTGGTACTCTCCATTCCTGAGGAAGTGTCAGCCAGTAGTTTTCCACTACACCAGAAATTCAGTAGTCTCATCGTTTCATTATTATACCACTTGATGTTAAAAGCAATGAAGCCCAAGTGATTCTTTAGCATTCATTTTATCAGTCAGTTCATAAACGCTCCCTACAGACCTTTTGGTGGCTGGGCAAACTTGACCCTTATAAAGAAAGGTGCTGTGAATCTCTCTAAGCTTTTCTTAAATGAATGTGAATAAAGAGAATTCATCTAAGGTTTTCATGATGATTTCAACTTTTGTTTAGCTCTGTTAACTCTGCAGAATCCACATATTTTCTACCATGGAGTATAGAAGTTCATTACTCAAATTAGTCTTCAAAATCTGTATTCATCTGCCTTTTATGGTTTTATATTAGTTTTCTCAGAATTTGCTCTCTTTTTTGTTTCTCTTCTTCAGTTAAGACTTCTGCTTTTTGAAGGAAATATTTCTAATTTTAAATGCCTTTATTGTTGTTCAGTTCCTCTGACTTTGGTAGATCCTTTTCTGTTTCTCTTTGATTGGAAAGTATTGTTTACAGTGAGACTCCAGTTCAGCTGTCTTTAAATAATCTTAACTCTGTCTGCAAGAGTTTTATTCTTCTATGTTCTTCCTTTTAATTTGTTTTTAACAAGCTTCTTCATTTTTTGTTGTTCTCTATTTTTTTGAAATGAAATCTACTTCATTCTTGCAATTGCTAAATTTGAATATGTAGTAGTCATAATTACAGAGCAACTCTTCAAAAGTAACATTGCAAACCACATCTTGTCTGCTCAAGACTAAGCCAAATTGGTTCTTCACTTGTGGTTTTTCTTAGTAAGTTTAACAAGTGATCATTTACGATATTTAAAACTTGTACCTCTGTATCATTTCTCACAATGACATTCCTTCACTTTACATGGGTATAATTGAATTTTCCCATGTTTATTATTTGTTCTGCTCTGGCAGTTTCTGTGACCTCTGTCTATGCAGGTTAAAGTCACATCGCTATCCTCCTGGCTGGTAATAACAGGCTTCCTATTAGGGCAAGACTCTTATAACTGCACAAATTGTTGTGTTTTTTGTGGATGCATTTAAATTGTTTATCCTATTTTTCTTATTTAACTCTGTCTTCTCTCTCTTTCTCTTAGTCATATTGCATTATAACATCGCTTTTACTTTGCATTCCTATGTAATTGTTGCCAGAGACCAAGTGTGCTTTGTCAATGACCCAGACCTGGTGACTTCTTCCAACAACTGCCTGGACCTTATCAGATAGGGCTTGTCCTACCATCCCAAAACCAGGGTAACCAGGAGGCACTGTAGCAACCCTAACTTTGGACATCAACATGGGCATGGGGCAAGGTGGAGCATGGTGAGGCCCACAGTTGGGCAGGGCTGTGGGGAACTGTGAACTGGCCCTGCTGCACTGTTAATGGGGCGAGGATGAACCCTGAGAGCCTGAAATGGGGTCCAGGGTGTGGGTCCTCAGGGATGAGGAAGAGCTGGCAGTGTCCTAGGGGCCCTGACTTCTGGTCACAATTATTTTCATTTTGTCCTTCCTTCACTGAGATCCTGGGACAAGTGGCAGAATTTTCTCTATTGATGGCAAGACTCTAGCCTAGAAAAATTTTCATAGTTATGAAAGTAATATATCCTGTTACAGCTACAGTGAGATCTGAATATCTCCTGCCCTTTTATGTGGGCTGACTGCCATTTATTTGCTTTGCTGATAACCATGAAACCTTCGACTTTGGCCTCCTTCACTTCCCCATCAATCCCCTTCTGAAATCAACAGTGATCTGGGTCAATGTATGATATCCACTAAAATTCTGAACAACTTTCAGTTCATATGTCTATATCTCCAGTGGATGGGAGGCAATGATTTTTACCCATGGTTCTCCGTTATATTTGTTATATTCATAGGTGCAGAGGCAACACATCTTCCATAAAAGTTTCTGTATTTTAATTATTCCATACTGGCTCTTTAAAGATTAATAACACTTTGCAAATGAATTAATTAAAAAACGGAAGCTGGTGGAAGTCAGAGTGTAGCAAGTACACATAGTACGTTCTATAGTGATATAGAAAGGGTTTTCCTAATTTTTTTTTTAATATCTTTTCTAGAAAAAAACCCCAACCTCTTCCCCCTGCTTTCTGCCAAGTAAGAAAGATCTTATCCTTCTTTTTTTAAGGGAGCATTAACAGCAATGTATGTACTGTTTAGCAGGAAATTATAGTTTTCCCATGAAGTAGGAAAATCAGTTTTTATACTGTAAATTGACAATAAATTTGAAAACATATACTTGTTTAGTCATTACAGAAATCTTAATTGTCTTCTACTAATATGAAGTATCAGAAAGAGATGCCCAGTGTAACCAATGGAATTCAGATTGTGTAAAAGATAATACTGTTTTTCTCTCCATTTCAGAAAACATTGTGTATAAATTCCCTCACTGCTCTTTTTGTAAAGGTAATTATCTTGGTAAATTATCTGTAGGTTTCTTTTCTCGAATAGTGTATTTGAGTGGTAAATCATCTGATTTGTGTTTGATTATGATCATACTTGCATTCAGGAGTACCTCATTTCTCTGCTTTTAGCTTCTTCCCAAATGTTTCTTCTTGAATCAGTCTTTGGCACAAAAGAAACCATAACTCCAGGTAATACATTATCAGTAACAGTTTATTGAAGGGAAAAAAAATTATAAATAGAATTTATGAGGAATAAGATGTTGCTACAATTGTATATGATTGTATAAATTCAAAGGTTTTTTTATTATTGTTTCTACTAATGAAAATGTTAAATACTTGCAAGAATAGAACTCCTGTACTTATCAGAAGGATTAGAAAGGAAAGGAAAATCTGAACTTACACCTCATATGGCTTCTTCTTTAACTTTTAGAAGTGCCAAATGCATCCTCGGACATTCTCTTGGGGAGAATATACAAAGGTGAGGTTAAAGAAGGATGTGGGACTTCTTTCAGTTTCCTGTTGCCATAGAGTCAGCATGCTTTAATAGTAACAGCTCTTCAATTTTTATTCCCTCTCAAGGCATTTTGTTTAAAAAAAATAAAATCCTGGAAGTTCACTGTGTGTTTAGTCAAAGTAGAGATGATCTCCACAGATCCTTTCCACAGAATTAAACATTCTGTGATACACTTCTAACGAGTCTGTTTGGGAACCTGCTAATTTCAATCTCCACAGCCTCACTTCAGCCTCTTTCCATTTTTTCTTGCAAGTTGATAATTTACAGATTTCACTGTAAAACACAGCTTTTTAATTTCCAGCAAGTGTATTTTTAATAGTATTTTCTGCCCAGATAAATAAAATCTCACAAACAATGAACCATATAATTACATAGGAATGGGATTCACTGTATGGCAGGGCAGGATTCATCAGAGCTGCTGAAATGCTGTCAATAAGAATTTTTTTTGCTTCTCTGCTCTTTCCCTTTCCTACAGGACCATCTAGCTCTGAAAAGAACATTCTTCACTGACATATTTTCAAGGCTGAAGTTGTTCCTTGGTAAATATGCACTAAACTTCATATATACAGTGGTAGCCAGGTCATCTTTTGTTTGTTTTTGACCATGGCATAGAGGATTGGGTTCTAAAGTATTGGAGAGCTTAGTGTTAACGTCTTGTGGTAGGACAGCTTGTGGCACTTGTAATTTCCTGATCCAGCTAGATGCTAGTCATGTGGCTGAGTATTGTGGCTTAACAAGTTATCACCATCAAAAGTGAACAGTGGCTAGAAAAGAGGCAGGGCTGATGTCATGTTTCAAAAACATGAATTCAATTACAGCTGTAGTTACCTCTGCAGTTCTTGTTTGTCTGGCTCTAGGCAATTGCTAGTTGGGATGGTTTCACCTATGTTCATTTTGTGTTTGGTTTCAGGATGAGCAATAAAGTTTAAATTATTGATCTTGACTCCAAATTTGAGGATGATTTTGTAAAATGGTCACTTGCTCCCTCACTCATTTAGCAACATCCTTGACCTCTAGGGTCTTGATTTCCTTGAAATGCAGAGATAAACCTAACTTTGATTTTTGATAGTGGAGTAACTGGTGTAGCATTCTAATATATTTTGCAATTATTTCTGCTCTCTATCACTGTTCATCATGGAAACCTTCAAAAATTTTTTCTTTATTTATTCCTCCATTCAGTTTTTGCCTCGTGCTCTTTCAACAGGAAAAGAAAATATTTCTTACAAATATAAGAAAATTAGGGAAAAAAAGCACCTGCTTGTTTTTCTCTGACACAAGTCTCTACCAGCAGATTTCAAATGACCTCCCCCATTTTACTCTAGATGTCAATCAAGAGCTGGTCCTATTCTTCCCCTACCCTTCACTCTCTCTTTCCTCTGAAACAGTTCATTGTTTCTCTGAATCTTGAACACACACTTATGTGTTGTAAAATTAAGCAGATTGAAGTGATTTGAAGGTTTCTGAGAGGCAAAAAGGACCTTTTTAATATTATCTCCTGTAGCTTTCCTGATTTTGCAAGTGAGAAGAAATCAAAGGTACCAGTTCTGTTGGCACTGAAATAAACTGCATGGACTTTATAAACTAAAAGTATCTCTATCCAAAACTACAAATTGCAGATTAAAGCTGCTTTATTCCACCACTCTCCTCCCTCAGTATTGCTTACTGTGTGCATAATTTTCCATGTATACTTTTGCTCATAGTAATAGCTACCTTTTCCATTCAGCTGTCATTTCTTTGTCGTTTGTTACTCAGATATTAAAATCAAACCAAATGTTTTTGAATAAAGTATTAAATTTGATCTACTGTCTCTTTTCTGGCCAACTCTTTACATAGATTAGATTGGGACAGCACTACTGTTCCTGGTGGAGCTCTGTTACTTTGTGTTGGTTCTGATCACGTTTTCAAGCTTGCTCCTCACTTCCCACCCCATACTTAGTCTTACATCAATGTAAAAAGGAAAGGAAATTCTGGCCATGGAAAACTGTTTTAATAGTTCTCATTTAACAGACAGTTCTTATTGTACATATATTTTCAGCAATTCTTGATGCAAAAAAGGATTATTTTCTTAGACTGTCATTGATGAGAAACACTACTAACAAGAAGTAATCTCTGTTCTTCACATCATGGACTGCACTTCACTCTTTACCTTGCCATAAGGCTACCTTGCATGCACAGGAATCTTATTTAACTTTGAAAACTATTGTTTACTAACTAAATGTTGATTGTGGTCTTTTTACCTTTTTAATATGTTGCGAATTTTCCTTGTTGCCAATTACTTCACAAATACTATTATTATATACATCTTATCTATTATCTATTATA
>VYZS01026226.1:0-12418 GCA_013400695.1 Neodrepanis coruscans
TATGTAGAAGCCGAAAGGTCAAAAGTACAGATCCATGTGTGCCTATCACCGCTGAAGAAGGAAAAAGAACATTGTCATCTGCCTTAAAGTAAAACAAAAGCACTTCAAAACCCATTCTAGAGATCAGTTCAGAGCACAGACATCATAACACCTAACGCAGAGAAACTAAACATCCAGATCTCTGTGTATAGTTTATTATTATTTTCTGCATCAGCATATTTGCTGGTTCAATTAATATTGTAATGTTATTTTCATCGTAAGTGAAAAGGCAATCATGTATTCTCTCATTTCAAATTCCTGTGTCTTGAAGACTGGATTGACTGCAAGAGGCTTAGAGATTCTGAATTCCAAGATAACACATAACATCTTATTGCAACTCCAAGTAGATTGTAAGACAGCAAGAAATGCTAGTGGACCCAACTTACTCCTGTACAAGAAAAGCTTTCTCCTGTCTCCCTGAGAACATTACCACACCAGGCATCAATATTTATTCATGGGAGGAGGAGGAAGAAGCAGGAGCACCTATAATCAGATATAGTGCAGACAACAGATGCTGGGCAAACTACAAAAGAATGCTGTGGGAATAGACAGTCAGAGCTTTGATAGCCTCGCTATCTAGGACTGAGCCAAAACACCCAACCATGCTGAGCAACATGTTATCTGGAACCAAACACAGACTGATCCAGCGCAAAGAGGAAAACAGGGTGCAGTAGCTTTACAGTGACTATTTGTGCTATTTATGCTCCTGTGGTTTTATTTCACCTGGTTGAGATGCTATTTTCTTCAGCAAACATCTGTTTGTCCTCCTTGCCTCTGCTTATAGATCTACATTGGTATAGCATTGATATAGGAGCACTCAGAATGAAATTAGATACTGAGGTCCTGGACATCCTTCTTAAATCATTTCCTGGCACTACTGGATGAGCTGCCTAGAGTACAGATATAATGCCAAAAGAAGCTACTGCTTTCTATGTTATATTGCTCTGATACTTGTCAGTGAAGAGACCAAGCAGTCACAGCTGCAAGTAACTACCTTAAATTACTTGCTAGGAAAGTAAGACTAACCACAGTTAGCAAAAGTACAATAGCAAGAACCTTGTACATATAAGCATGCCCATCAATTCATAGAACGGAAGATTAACCTAAATCTGAATCTTTTTTTGTTATCTCTATTTCAGTCTTAGGATCTATTTTGCCATTTGTATTCAATCCATACATATATTTAATAAAGAATTTGTCCCCAGTGCCCAAAAAATAAGCAACCTTGTAAAAAAAGCTATGGCTTATCTGTCCACCACAGGGTGTAGGATAATGTCTGCACATCAAGTACTGAACTTATTACCAAAAAACTGCACTGAGCCTATTTCTATGATCTCCCATGCAAAACCAATCTTCAACAGAAATGAAAGAACTTTATTCTACTCCCAGACCTACCTGTGGTTTGAGATAAACAGAAAGGAAAAGTAAGGGCTAAGGAAAAGTGCTACAAAAGGCACAGGGACAGGGGGAGAGGGGAGGGGAAAGAAAGGCAAGGGAGGAGAGAAGGGTAAATAAAAGCCTTTCCCCTCCGAAATTATCTTTTGCCAAAGGAAAACAAGGAGAGATTATAACTGTGGGAACAATTGGTCTTGTCAACAAGGGTTTTCAGATAACAGCTTTGGACTTGTTTAAAGTACCCTATATGAGAAATCTGGATGTTTGCATTGTTCTGAGGAAGAAAAAGCACTAAAGAGAACTGTTTAAGTGTCCCTGACATATAAAACTAAACTGCAGTTTGAAGACAGATTGCTTTGATTGCTCATGGCATCACCCTGCCACTCTTAAAGATCAGAGGGGCTTGTGAAGCTGTGTGATTGTTGGCATATTCACTACATCTGAAAACTGACAATAAAGTAAAAATAAAGATGAACACTGATTTCTTGAGTATAACAGGAATACTGGACTGAAAGCTCAGAATGGAAAAGTGAACAATAAAAAGCTGAGATTTCTCATAATTCATACCTGATTTATTTTTTCCTACATACTGCTCTGTTTTTTGCCTTTTGTACACTGTCAATCGTTATGCACTCATAAAATAGTGGGAAACAGGTGAGAGAGTAACAAAACATGGGACACCATACAAGTCAGCCAGAGAGGAGCTAACAAATCAAGTGCTTGGAAAACTAGCAATACTACAGGGAAATAGAAGTTCTTCTTGGATTTCTTCTTCTGCAATATATCATTACCCTCTATTTGAAAGTAAATCCTGTGTTATGTTTTTATCTATTACATCACTGCACTTCCACCATTGGATTTCTCTACTAAACAAGCATTTCTCACTGAGTAGATTCCCATTTATACAGCAAATTAAAATGGATTTCATTATCTATCATCAGTTTACAGAAAAAAGTATCTCAAAAACGCATACGTCAGTTTCTCTACAACACAGCTGAACAGAAGGTCCCTTTGAAACTGAACAGCTTTCTCAACATTATAGAAGATGAAGCCTTAAATTATGGTCAAAGTTACAAACCCACTGCAACATTTAAGCAATTATCCCTCACATTGGACCTGTACATAAATAGGTAATCTTCACTCCCAGTGCTTACAATTTTCAAGCCTCGGGTATTGTAGATTCACAAAATATATTGTCAATGGGGAGATTGGATATTGGATTTGACATTTAAAAAAAAAATCTAAATATTCATAAATATGAAAATAAAAGAATAAACTGTTTTGAGGATTCTGTATACAGTATCTCTATAACTTGCAAGAATTCATTAACTTTCAGAAGACTCCCAAACCAGGAAAAATTTAAAACAATGTAACACAAGCAGGGCTAAACTCTTAAGGGTTTGTACATATGAAGAAAACAAACTTCACTGCCATGGCATGGCCTATTTTACACACATCAGCCCCTGCTAAACAGACCATGGGGCTGAGAAAGCTCTTATCCCTGTAAGAGGGTACTCATACTTGGGAACACAACAGGGCCTCAAAAGCATGTAGACCAAAGAAGCTAATATATATACACAACTAGTTTCTATACGTGTCAAGGCTGATACATCAAGCGCTACAAGCTGCAAGTAGCAGCCTAATTTTTTAACAAGTATTTTAATAGAAAAATATTTCTGTAATTATTAAGTGTAATTGTACACATACAGAGTATGTGTAATACTGGAGCACTAGAGCCATCTACCCCCTCTCATTTCAATACTAACCTCAATTCTTTCCTCCCAGAAGCCTTCCAGGAAAGATGGTTGGGGATTATAAGAGCAGATCTCCTTTCCAATCTTTTTTAACCTGAGAATCTTTTTTTCACAGTAAAAGAAAATAAAATCAAAGTTGTTTGTGTGAACACAAAAGCAGGATTTTGGTGCTGCAGAGTGTTCTTAATAGTTCTTATTTCTTGAAAAAGTACTTGGATGTATTTTTAGCATGAAAGAAACTATTATACTGACTGCCTCACCTCCTTTCCCCATGACAGCTTATGCTTATTTAATATCTAGCAATTATTCATGTGTTCACAGAATACAAAGCTCTTCAAGGACTCCATTGGAAGCAGTTTCCCTGACAATTTTAAACTCTATACAAACACACAATGGAAGCACTGGGTATCCAGTCATTATGTCCCTCTATCTTCATATAAGAAACACATCTTCCTATGTTAGGAAGGAAAATCTTCATATTCTAGGAAACCTTTCTTTCCTAAGGAGAGTCAAACCCTGGACCAGACTTCCTAGAGAGGTGCCTGATGCCCTAAACCTGTCAGTATTTAAGATACATGGGGACAATACCCTTAATAATATGCTTTAACTTCTGTTCATCCTTGAAGTGGTCAGGCAGTTAGATTAGATGATTGTTGTCCATTCCAAATGAACTATACTATTCTATTCTATTCTATTCTATTCTATTCTATTCTATTCTATTCTATTCTATTCTATTCTATTCTATTCTATTCTATTCTATTCATATTTCCAGAAGCAGAACTCATCCTGCTTTTTCCCCTTTTCTAGCTTCCCCCTCTGCAGCTTTTTCTTCTGTAAATCAAGCACAGTTGCTCTAGGCAAAGAAATGAACCCTTTTGCTGCAGTTATATAACTAAATAAATAAGTACAGAACTGTCTCCCTCTCCATGTTCCTCATGTGTAATCTTAAATTGGTAAACTGTTTGCATCATACATGCCCTGCACGTACTTACAGGATGTGGACATATGCATGCACTTACAGGCACATGGACATTGCTGTACTGTACATCTAAAAGCAGTGCCTCGAGCTAAATTAGAGAACTTAACTTTTGCTTCCTGAGTCATACAACGGCTTTGAGTTGGAAAAGTCTTCTAAAAGTCATCTACTCCAACCTCCCTGGAATAAGCAGGGACATCTTCCACTAGATCAGGTTGCTCAGAGCCATGTCTAACTTGACCTTGAATGCCTCCAGGGATGAGGCATCCACCACCTCTCTGGGCAGCCTGTTTAATCACTCTCATTGTAAAAGATTTCTTCCTCATATCTAATCTAAATCAACACTTCTACAGTTTAAAACTATTACTCTTTTCCATTTTACAAGAAGCCCCGCTAAAATGTTTCTCCCTACCTTTTTTATAAGCTCCCTTCAAGTACTGAAAGGCTGCAATTAGATCACTTCAAAGTCTTGTCTTCTCCAGGATGAATGACCCCAGCTCTTTCAGATTGTCTTTACAGGGGAGGTGCTCCATCCCTCTGATCATCTTTGTGGCCCTCCTCTTGACTCAGTCCAACAGGTTCATGTCCTTCCTTTGCTGAGGACTTCATAGCTGGACTCAGTACTCCTAGCAGGGTCTCACACAAGCAGAGCAAAGTTATAGAATCACCTCCCTCAACCTGCTGTCCACGCTTATTTTGGATGCAGCCCAGGATACGGTTGGCCTTCTAGGCTGCAAATGCACATTGCAGGTTCATATTCAACCTCTCATTCACCAGCATCCCCAAGTCCTTCTCAGCAGGGCTGCTCATAATCCATTCATTCCCCAGAGTCAAGTAGCAAATTATGCCTAAGAAAAAAATAATAGGGAATAGCAGCAGGCTGCTGTGAAAATTAATAAATTGGAAGCAATCACCACTTTAGCTCAGTTTCTCAAGCACTGCTTTTTAAAGACTTAAATAGGCTGAATGGCCTTTCTCTGATCACAGAGGATGAAGATCAATCTATTTTGCACAAAACTTCAGTAGTAATAGAATGTCTTCAATGTAGCAAAAGGAGGTGTGAAGGACTTGGGATAAAGAGAAGGTCTTCACAGAGCTAGTTGTTAGGCTGTGATCCATACCATTATTCTTTATATAGGTACTGTTCATTCTCTAATTACCACAGAATAAATTTGTGGGCAAACTTAAAGTGGGCAACAGCAGCTAGACAGTATCTGCTCATTAACAGAGTTGTACACCAAGATCTGTCCTATACAGGAGATCTCCCAATGACCAAATAAAATTGTCTTACACAAGCTTCAAGGCATAATATCAACAGCTCATCTATGTGTCTAAACTTAAAAATATTGCCCCTTTTCTTGTTTGTTTTCAGAGACACTCAGCTGTGGAAGCACAGAGTCCACAGCCCCCCTGTGGCCTATTGCATCGCATATGCAGTTTCATCAAATGACTTAATTGTGTACCCTTGGGAGATTTTAACATCAATTAACTCAAACTTTCCTACAAAAGTAAACAATGGACAAAATCCTGTTTGTATTACTCAAAGAGTTTAGAATACTTGTTACTGAATGAGTGGTGAGGGCATATTTTCCAGGCTCTTTCATGCCTGATGCATATCAATCACATCTAAATATAAGTTGACACAAGTCCCAATACCAGAATTGTGGCTTCATGATCAAGACACAGCAGTTCATGTATTTAATTCTGAAAAACCTTTTATCAATTCCTGTCTGTTGGCCCAGAGGTGATCATCAAACAAAGCAGGCAGGATTTGGCCCAGTGTGCTCCATTTTGAAATCACACAGCTGGGATTGCCAACATAAGCAAATGTTGGCCATGTTCAACTGTGACAGGGTTGGTCTGTTACTATGTTATGGGACTGTCCAAATCCCTGGCAGAAAATAAAATGCCAGGGTTTAAGTAACCAAAGACTTAGAAAATCCACATTTGTTTATTTTAGAAGCCCTAATAGTACTCCCAAGGATAGCTACAGCACTAGAACAAGGTTGTTTTGAGGATGACCCATTGCCAAAAGAAAAGGCTTATGAAATAAAATCAGCAAGAGACAATTTCTGAGATTCCTTGTAAGAATTAGCTCTGAACTGAAATTTTTAGTCTCTAAAGGAAATCTCCTTCCATCCAGAGCCCTGGATCACTTATATTTGACAAAGTGGGCTGCAACTAGATGAAAATTATTAACAAAATTATATCTATCATTTATCTTTCACAAGCTCACATAAACACTTGCCTTTTTCTCTGTACAATGCCCTAGAACAGAAAAAAGTTAAGATTGAATCAGCAGACAAATGAAAGCTATCAACACTAAAAAAACCACAAAATCTAAAGTAAATCATCAAATTCTAAAGCAATAGCCACTCAATTTCATTCATAATGTTTCTCAAAATAACTCATTCATCCTCTCATCTAATCACACAGTACACATTTCAAGAAACTTTTTTGTCCTTGTCAGTAAAGCACTTCATACAGTGTTTGCTTTCAACTACTAATATCAATAACCTGTAGCTAATGTTTACCTAAATGCAAGTCCTCAAAAGACTGACTTGGAAATGGATGGTCTATTTACTTAACTTCTGATGAGTACAAACATTCAATCTTTAAAATTGATTTATTTCTAAACACTCATTCTTCCCCATTTGATTTTCTGACAGAAGTTAGCTCTAGGTTAATAGAAAAGTAAAGCTGGAGTAGTCAGCTGCAGAATACTGAGCTGCAGGAATTTTACTGTAAATGCAATTTCAAAGGAAAGTTTTTGCACAAGCTCCCTTTTCATTTACTTTTCTTGTCATGAACTGCTTTCAGCAATATTCCAACATAATGAGGTTTTCCCAATTTATATTCAAGATTCAGTGCCCACTGAAGAAAAAATATTCAAGAAATGCAGATAATGCACCCAGTCCAGTCCAGGACTCCTGCTGAGGAATCATCATGTGCCAGTATGTACAGCTGTAAGGCATATATTTACTTCTAGTTCATCTTGGATGGGAACAAAACACCTTTTCCATTTCCAGGAATCCTCTGGAGTGCTACAGAAACCCTTCCTTCTCTAGAGAGCCACAGTTTTAAATAGAAGACATGACAAATTCTCTACCTTTGAAAAGGTATGACCCAGCGTTCAAAGGAAGACTGTGGTCCTTTGATATGGTCAGCAGTAATATCAACACACACTGTATTAACTTGTAATAAGGTTTCCTTCCTGGTACTAGAAGCCTAAAAGTTTCACTTAAAATTAAAGCTCTGATTGCAATGACTCCTAAAGATGGAAATGTAGAAAAAATTCCAGATAGGATGAGAGCTAGAAATGCTGTGTCAGTCTTAAAAAAACCTTTCTACCTCACCTCATTTCTCTAAGCACATGGGTGGCCTATGGCTTCCTGAAGAAATCAAGGGCTGACCTAGAGTGTATGCTGACACAACCAACCTATTAGGGACTGAAGATAAAAGTATAATACTAGGAACTGATGACAGAATTTGTCCTAATCACTTCCACCTACCTTGATAAAAGAGCAAAGGAAATACCTCCATTTCAACCATTCAATTTGGAGAAACTGACTTGAAAGGGGAAAAAAATCTGCAAAATAATGCTTTAAAACATCTGTTAAAAGCCTCTTAATATATCTGTGTATGTCTTCAGTATTTTCACCTGAAGGTCAGAAAGAAAAGTAACCAGTGATGATTTTTGGAGGGGATTTTTGGTTTGGTGTCTAAGCATAAGAAAAGCCTGAAAGATAAAAATGATCTTTAAACTCTGTAGTTCAGGTTCACAAATCATTCTGAAAAATAAACTGTTGCCCAAACATTTCAGTTCATTCCCATGACTGAAAAAACGGATGTGTCATAAGATAGCAGAGAGCTTGGAGAACTTTCAGGAGTAATCCTCCTGAGAACATCGACTATTCCCTTTAACTCAGAATTTGTATACTTAGTACTGCTGCATGGAAAGCAATTTTTAAACCAAAGTTTACTTTAAGTAGATAAGAGACCAAAGCCATGTTTCAAACTGTTAGGACACATAACTGCCTTACCAAACAGACCTTATCCAAATGACAGTGTGAAATCCTCACTGTTTGCATGTCTTAGTTCTAAGTGCCTTCTAATACCAATTGTCATCAAATCACACACTACTGAAAAGAAGAAAATACATTTCTTTTCAATATGCAGTATGTTTGGAAAAATACATACTGTTTGTGATCTCAGCTGTTTCCCATCTACAAAACTAGTTACAACCAGAAGAATGGAACTTCATTTGCAAAGTAATAGCTTTTGAATGAAGAAAAATCAAGTCCCTCATCTTATTACTATTGCTGTACATTCAAGCACCACAAATGCTAATAGTACCGGAGAGAGAGAATATCCCCGACTTGAAGAGACTACAAGTTGTAAAGTAATTTCTGAGAATGTTACATAAAATAGGTCATCAAAACTACTTTTGTGCATTAAAAAAATAAAATCACCTATTAATTTTGCCAGGCAAGAAAAGAATGGTGCCAAAAATTGTTTGCAATAAAGACAAGGGAAAGTATTTAATTTCCTTATTTTTTATCACAAAGTTCAGTAATTTAGTGTATTGCCCATTTAACAATTTTTGTCAGGCTATTATTTCAAGTTGCTTTGGGTTTATTGCAGATGTCAGAGGCCTGAGGAGGTGTCCAAGATTAGTTTTACATAGCAACATGTGGCTTCTGTGAAGAGAAACCAATGCCAGCTCCAAACCCACCGCAGGACACAGCTGAGAATATCAGCCAAGCTGGGGGCGCCCCTCTGGTAACTTATTTAAGGACATAGCACAGTAGTTGTGAGACAGAGAAGTGAGAAAAAAAAAAAACAACACATACAACAAAGACAGTGGAGAAGGAAAGAAAGGTGCTCCAGGTGCTGAAGTAGATTCCCCAACAGCCTGTGTAGAATACCATGGTAAAGCAGAAATTCCCTGCAGCATGAAGCTGACCACAATGAAACAGGTAGCCCCTGCAGCACATGAAGGACCACACTGCAGTGGTTGGATGTGCCCTGAACACAACTGCAGCCCATGGAGAACGTATGCTGGAGCAAGCTACTGGCAGGAACTGTGTCCCATGAGGGTCCCAGGCTGGAGCAATTTCTTATTGAAGGACTTCAGGACATAGAAGGAAAAAGTGCGAGGAGGAAGGAATGCCAGAGACAAACTGTGTTTGTGACTGATCATAACTCTACAATTTCCCAACTCCCTGCATTGTTTGGGGCTGGGAGGAGATAGGAGAATAGAGTGAAGTTGAGCCTGGCAAGAAGAGTGGGCAAGGGAAGCTGGCATTAGTTTTGTCTTTCTCCAAGTTGTTCCGCCTATGATAGTAATGGATAAGTGATCCTGTCTTCCTCTCAACCCACAAGCTTGTACATCTTTTTTTCTTCCTCTGTCCTCTTGAGAAGGTGGAAAGAAGGAGCAGCTGGGAGGACATCTGGCAGTCACCTAAGGTCACTTTGTGTTGTGGGGTGCAAAAGATGTTCTTGTTTTAAAATATTTTTTTCCCTTTCCTTTCTCCATGTGGGAAAGGAGGGGGCTTGTTTTCCAAGGGGTTTTCCTATGGGGAAGGGAGAGGGATTGGTTTTCAAGGGGTTTGCTAGTGGGGAGGGAGAGGGGCTGTTTTGCAAACCTTTTTTTTTTTTTTGTGTAAGAAAGCAAAGCGGATGAATCCCAGCAGTTTGCTGCATGCTAGCAGGGGGTGCCCGTCGGTGCGCACCGCCCACAGCTCCATGGGGTGCAGAGCCACACTCGCCCAGTCTCCTATGGCCCCACAGGAGGGGTGCCACCGCTGCTGCTCAGGCCACTCCCGGTCCATCCAGGGTGGTGGTGGGCGCAGGTGTGGCCACCAGCCTCCCCCACCTGGCTCATGCTGTGGATAGTGGCGATGGCTGCTGCCAAGCGGTGAGGCAAACCCCGCACCGCCCAGCCTGAAGCCCGGGTGGCAGGGCAGCACCAGGGCGTGCAGCGATTCCCGCCAGTCCCTGCCCCTGCGTGTGCACTGGCTTCTGGCAGCACGGCACCTGGGTGGCCCCATTGATTCCCACCAGCACTGCACACACGCTGGTGCCTCCCCTAGTCCCAGTGGTGCGGCTGACCCACCGCCGAGCACAGTGGGCATGGCACTGGCCGCCTGAAGAGGCATCCGGTGTTGTGCTGTGCTGGCAGGGCTGCGGTGGTGGCTCCTTCTCCTGGCAGGCCATAGCCACAAGGCATTTTGGCAGGAANTGCCTGGTCCAAACCAGGACATATTGTCACAGGTCTCTTTTACAGGCTAGGTTTCTTGTGACACATCACCATCATGGATCCTTCTTTTTCTATTAGAAGGAGAGAATAACCCAAAAAATAGCACTTCCTGCAGATTGTTTGATTCACCAGATACTTCTATTTGGAACATATTCAGCATTTAGCTTGATTTACATCATTTGACAAACAGTTTTTTACATGTAGCTTTACCTATAATTATACACATGCTATATACAGCTGCATCATCGAATGTCTGTTACATTTACTGCTTACTTTGAGGGGATAAAATAGTGAACATCTGAAATTTCATCCAAATCTTTAAATAATTTCTGTAATTGGATACAGGTGATCTACGGATATATAATATTTTTCTCATCTGCATCAAAAATTTTAGAAGGTGTTTTATTTGTACCAAATCCGGATTCTAAGTGTTTGTGACTTGGTTATAACAAAGAAACAAAACCAGAAAACCTTTTCTCATATTCCTATTGTTTATGCAAAATTTATGACACAGTAAGATATGTCATTTTAAATAACTACTAGAGCTGGGACAACTCAATTTCTGCTACCGCTACTTTGCTTTCCAAAGAAGTCACATGTTATAAAAGATTTAAAAAGCATGTATGTAGATGTTACAAGATCAAAATTATATTTTTCATTAAACTGTGAAAATGATAGAATAAAACTGTAATGCCCAACAGCCTACTTCTCTATTGCTACTGATTCAGAAAGCAAAATGAGACATTTCTTTTTCAATATTCTCATCAGAATCAGATATATGGACACAAATGGGTAAATTACCAGGGTCATTAAGTTCCTTCCCTTGATACCATGGGTGTCCCACCCGGAAACTTGTCAAATTCCATCCTAAAAGAAGTTAGTTTTTCTTTTGAATTATGCTAACATTTATTACTGTCATTTTATCACCATCTATTATCATCGTAACTTTACCTTATAGAACTTTTCTTTTCTGCTTGCCATCTATTAAACTATTATAAATTATAATTATAACTATTATAAAACTATTAAATCCCCCATTCAGCCTTTCTTTTGTTAAGCAAAAGCCAAGCCCTTTCCCTTTCTTCTTCTATGTCCTCCATTTTCCTCTTTAATAGGAATTCCTTGTAATTCTTTAATTTTTATTTCCTCTTTATTGAATGCAAGTGACCAGAACTGCACACAGTGTTTCAGGTAAGATCTCTTCAGAAACCATCCTTCCCTATCTTTCCTGAAAATATTTTGGGAATTTTTTTTTTTTTTTAACATCAGTAACACTTCTTAAGTTCATCACTTCCTTCTCTAATTTAAGTCATCATGTTTTACTATATCAAACTCAGGAACAAAATCCACGTAGATCAAATCTGATATATACCTTTGTTTAGAAAATCTGGTACCAAATCAAAGAAAGCAGTAACATTAATTTTGTGAAAATCTACCTTTCAAAAAAACACTGTAGCATTTTAAACACATTTTAATCCATATCTTTAAGTTGCATTTCTGTGTGCAAGCCTGAAGGCAATTGTGGATAGTTTTATTAACTTGCCGCTTTCATGAGGACTTTTGCCTGCTTCTCAAAACCTTCTTCATTTTTAGCCCTGCTGGCCTCTGGAACACCTCTTTGCTTTATTTAAAATATTTGTAACTCAAGCTCCAAAAATTCTGAGAATTCTGAGACAGAAATTACCTCATCAACCCCACTTGAGTGCATTAACAACTTGAATTCCTAGCCTATTTTAGGCACTGCGATTTACATGCCTGCCTTCCATTATCCCTCTCACCTCACTATTTTTCTTGAGAGAGCATGTAGATATTTCTGAGGTACTAAACCTACAGTATTTGTTATCTTCACACATACAAAATTCTTTTCCTTAATTTCTAAATTCTCTTCAAGGTGTTTCATCTAGCTAAATTTCTATAAATCTTCCCAATACAGTTAGCAATTTATAAGTGTTCTCATTCAATTTCCTGAGTTCTGGGGTTGTTTAGCCTGGA